>ML102528.1:0-23685 GCA_003697995.1 Taxidea taxus jeffersonii | reverse complement strand
ATATACTGTGATATATATATATATACATATATATATCACATCTTCTTTATCCAATCATCTGTTGATGGACAGCTAGGTTCTTTCCAGAGTTTGGCTATTGTGGACTTTGCTGCTATAGACATTACGGTGCATGTGTCCGTTCGAATCACTATATTTTTATCTTTAGGGTAAATACCCAGTATTGTGATTGCTGGGTCATAGGGTAGCTCTATTTTCAACTTTTTGAGGACCCTCCTTGCTGTTTTCCAGAGTGGTTGCGCCAGCTTGCATTCCCGCCAACAGGGTAGGAGGGTTCCCCTTTCTCCACATCCTCGCCAACATCTGTCGTTGACTGACTTGTTAATTTTAGCAATTCTGACTGGCATGAGGTGGTATCTCATCATGGTTTTGATTTGTATTTCCCGATTCCGAGTGATATGGAGCACTTTTTCGTGTGTCTGTTGTCCACTTGGATGTCTTCTTTGCAGAAATGTCTGTTCATGTCCTCTGCCCATTTCTTGATTGGGTCTTTGTTCTTTGGGTGTTGAGTTTGATAAGTTATTTATAGATTTTGGATACTAGCCCTTTATCTAATATGTCATTTGCAAATATCCTCTCCCATTCTCTAAGTTGCCTTTTGTTTTTGTTAACTGTTTCCTGTGCTGTGCAAAAGCTTTTGATCTTGATGAAATCCCAATAGTTTTGCCCTTGCTTCCCTTGCCTTTGGTGATGTTCCTAGGAAGAAGTTGTTGTGGCTGAGGTCAAAGAGACTGCTGCCTGGGTTCTCCTCAAGGATTTTGATGGATTCCTTTCTAACGTTGAGGTCCTTCAGCCATTTTGAGTCTATTCTCATGTGCAGTGTAAGGAAATGGTCCAGTTTCATTTTTCTGCATGTGGCAGTCCAATTTTCCCAACACCATTTGTTGAGGAGACTGTCTTTTTTCCATGGGACATTCTTCCCCGCTATGTCATAGATTAGTTAACCATACAGTTGAGGGCCTATTTCTGGGCTCTCCATTCTGTTCCACTGATCTATGTGTCTGTTTTTGTGCCAGTACCATATGGTCTTGATGATGACAGCTTTGTAAGAGAGCTTGAGGTCTGGAATTGTGATGCCACCAACATTGGCGTTCTTTTTCAACATTCCTCTAGCTATTCGAGGTCTTTTCTGGTTCCATATAAATTTTAGGATTTTTTGTTCCATTTGTTTGAAGAAAAAAAAGGATGGCATTTTAATTGGCATTGCATTAACTGTGTAGATTGCTTTAGGTAGCATAGACATTTCCATGATATTTGTTCTTCCAAGCCTTGAGTATGGAACATTTTTCCATTTCTTTGTTTCTTCCTCTTTTTTTTTTCATGAGTACTTTATAATTTTCTGAGTATACATTCTTTGCCTCTTTGGTTAGGTTTATTCCTGGGTGTCTTATGGTTTTGGGTGTAATTGTAAATGGGATTGACTCCCTAATTTCTTTTTCTTCCATCTTGTTTTTGGTGTATAGAAACACAACTGATTTCTATGCATTGATTTTTATATTCTGACACTTTACTGAATTCCTCTACAAGTTCTAGCAGTCTGTTGGGTTTTCCACATAGAGTATTATATCATCAGCAAAGAGTCATGGTTTGACTTCTTCGTTGCTGATTTGGTTGCCTTTAATTTCTTTTTGTTGTCTGTTTGCTGAGGCTAGGACTTCTATTACTATGTTGAATAGCAGTGGCGATAATGAACATCCCTGCCGTTTTCCTGACCTTAGTGGAAAAGCTCTCAGTTTTTCTCCACTGAGAATGATATTCACTGTGGGTTTTTCACAGATGGCTTTGATGATATTGAGGTATGTACCCCCTATCCCTACACTTTGAAGAGTTTTGGTCAAGGAAGAATGCTGTACTTTGTCAAATGCTTTTTCAGCATCTATTGAGAGTATCATATGGTTCTTGTTCTTTCTTTTATAATGTATTGTATCACATAGATTGATTTGCAGATGTTGAGCCAAGCTTGCTGCCCCAGAATAAATCCCACTTGGTCGTGGTGAATAATCCATTTAATGTACTGTTGGATCCTATTGGCTAGTATTTTGGCGAGAATTTTCGCATCTGTGTTCATCAAGGATATTGGTCTGTAATTCTCTTTTTTGATGGAGTGTTTGTCTGGTTTTGGGGTCAAGGTAATGCTGGCCTCATAAAATGAGTTTGGAAGTTTTCCTTCCATTTCTATTTTTTGGAACAGTCTCAGGAGAATAGGAATTAAGTCTTCTTTAAATGTTTGATCGAATCCTCCTGGGAAGCCATCTGGCCCTGGGCTTTTGTTTGTTTGGAGATTTTTGATGACTGCTTCAATCTCCTTACTGGTTATGAGTCTTTTCAGGTTTTCTTTTTCATCCTGGTTCAGTTGTGGTAGTTTATATGTCTCTAGGAATGCATCCATTTCTTCCAGATTGTCCAATTTCCTGGCGTGTAGTTGTTCATAATATGTTTTTATAATTGTTTGTGTTTCTTTGGTGTTGGTTGTGGTCTCTCCTCTTTCATTCATGGTTTCTCTCTCTCTTTTATAAATCTGGCCGGGGGTTTATCAATCTTATTAATTCATTCAAGGAACCAGCTCCTCGTTTCATTGATTTGTTCTATTGTTTTTATAGTTTCTATTTCATTGATTTCTGTTGTGATCTTTATTAATTCTCTTCTCATGCTGAGTTTAGGCTTTCTTTGTTGTTCTTTCTCCAGCTCTTTTACGTGTAGGATTAAGTTGTGTATTTGAGACATTTCTTGTTTTTTGAGAAAGTCTTGTATCAGTCTATATTTTCCTCTCAGGACTGCCTTTGCTGTGTCTTACAGTTTTTGTACCGTTGTATTTTCCTTACCATTTGTTTACATGAATTTTTTCAATTCTTTGATTTCCTGATTGACCCATTCATTTTTTAGTAGGATGCTTTTTAGCCTCCATGTATGTGGATTCTTTCCAACTTCCCTCTTGTGATTGAGTTCTAGCTTCAGGACACTGTGGTCTGAAAATATGCAGGGAATGACCCCAGTCTTTTGGTATGGGTTGAGACCTGATTTGTGACTCAGGATGTGATCTATTCTGGAGAACGTTCCATGTGCACTAGAGAAGAATGTTATTCTGTTGCTTTCGGATGAAATGTTTTGAATATATCTGTGGTGTCCATGTGGTCCAGTGTGTCATTTAAGGCTTTTATTTCCTTGTTGATCCTTTGCTTGGGTGATCTCTCCATTTCAGTGAGGGGGGTGTTAAAGTCCCCTACTCTTATTGAATTATTGTCTATGTGTTTCTTTGATCTTGTTATTAATTGGTTTATGTATTTGGCTGCTCCCATGTTAGGAGCATAGATATTATAATTGTTTGACCTTCTTATTGGGCAGACCCTTTGAGTATAATATAGTGTCTTCCTCACCTCTTATTATAGTCTTCAGCTTAAGATCTAGTTTATCTGAAATAAGGATTGCCATCCCAGCTTCCTTTTGATGTCCATTAGCAGGGTAAATGGTTTTCCACCCCCTCACTTTAAATCTGGAGGTGTCTTTGGGTCTAAAATGAGTTTATGAGACATCATAATGATGGGTTTTGTTTTTTTATCCAGTCTGATACCCTGTGTCTTTTGATTGGGACATTTAGCCCATATACATTCAGGGTAACTATCGAGAAAGATGAATTTAGTGCCAATTTATTGCCCGTCAGGTGACTGTTACTGTATATTGTCTCTGTTCCTTTCTGGTCTACTATTTTTGGCTCTCTCTTTGTTCAGAGGATCCCTTTCAATATTTCCTGTAGATCTGGTTTGGTGTCAAAAACTCTTAGTTTTTGTTTGTCCTGGAAGTTTTTATCTCTCCTCCTATTTTCAATGACAACCTAGGATATAGTATTCCTGGCTCCATATGTTTATCATTTAGCACTCTGAATAGATCATGACAATTCTTTATGGCATGCCAAGACTCTGTGGGTAAGTCGCTGCCAATCTAATATTTTTACCATTTTATGTTTACAGACTTCTTGTCCTGGCCTGCTTTCAGGATTTTCTTTTTGTCATTAAAACTTGTAAGTTTTACTATTAGATGATGGGGTGTAGACCTATTCTTATTGATTTTGAGAGGGATTCTTTGCACCTCCTGGATTTTGATGCTTGTTCCCTTCACCATATTCTCTACAATAATTCTCTCCAATATACCTTCTGCCCTCCTCTCTCTTTCTTCTTCTTCTGGAATCCCAATTATTCTAATGCTGTTTTATTTTATGGTATGACTTATCTCTCAAATTCTACCCTCGTGGTCCAGTAGTTGTTTGACTCTCTTTTGCTCAGCTTCCTTATTCTCTGTCATTTGGTCTTCTATATCACTAATTCTCTCTTCTGACTCATTTATCCTTGTAGTATGAACCTCCATTTTATACTGCATCTCATTAATATCAGTTGTTTTTTTTTTTTTCATTTCAGCTTGGTAAAATTTCTCCAGAAAGGACTTTTATTTCTCCAGAGAGTGTGTCTCTAATATCTTCCATGCATTTTTCAAGCCCAGATAGCACCTTGAGAATCGTCATTCTGAACTCTACATCTGACATATTACCAACCTCCATATTGATTAGGTCCCTAGACTTCAGTACTGCCTCTTGTTGTGTGTATGTGTGTGTGTGTGTGTGTGTGTGTGTGTGTGTGGTGAGTTTTTCCACCTTGTCATTTTATCCAGGTAAGAATATATGAATGAGAGAATAAAATACTAAAAGGGCGGCAAAGACACCAGAAAAATGTCCATTAACCAAATCTGAAGAGACCCCAAATCATGGGGAGAAGAAAGGGGTAAAAAGAAGTTCAAAAATTTTAAAAAAGAAAGAAAAAGAAAAAATACATATATATATATTAGACTGATGAATAGAATATATATATGTTCATCTTTATCCATTCATCTGTTGATGGACATCTAGGTTCTTTCCCTAACTTGGCTATTGTGGACATTGCTGCTATATATAAGGGTAAACATGATGAAGGGATGGAATATGACTGTAAAGATGAAAATTTTTAAAAAATTCTAAAATAGGGGGCGCCTGGGTGGCTCAGTGGGTTAAGCCTCTGCCTTAAGCTCAGGTCGTGATCTCAGGGTCCTGTGATCAAGCCCCGCATCGGGCTCTCGGCTCAGTGTGGAGCCTGCTTCCCTCTCTCTCTCTGCCTGCCTCTCTGCCTATTTGTGATCTGTCAAATAAATAAATAAAATCTTTAAAAAATTCTAAAATAGGAGTTGATAAGATAATTTGGTTGGTAAAAGATAGAAAAAGCAAGTGGAGGTCATTTGCTCAGGCTTTAGACTAGAACAGAGTCCTGTGCTAGATTTAGGCTATATTTTGATCTATTAGAAGAAATTGTATCCCAAAATTTTTTTAGGAGGAAAAAACCCTATGTGTATACAAAAAATAAAGTTAGATACAATGAAGGATAAAATATGACTATAATAATAAATATTCAAAAGTTTTTTTAAGAAAGGTATTGTTAAGGTAAAGTAGTTAAAAACATTAAAAGTGGAAAGAGTAAAAGTTAAAAAAATAAAAGAAGAAAAAAATAAAATTAAAAAATTTAACTAACTTTGAAAGACTAAAGAATCATGGGGAGAAAGCCATGAATTCCATACTTTGCTTTCCCCTCCTCTGGAATCCTGCTGTTCTTGATCAGTGAGCTTGGTCTTGGCTGGATTTCTTACTGATCTTCTGGGGGAGGGGCCTGTTGTAGTGATTCTCACGTGTCTTCACCCGAGTCGGAATTGCACCGAGCTTGCCAGGGGCCAGGCTAAGTAATATGCTCCAGTTCTCTCTTGGGAGCTTTTGTTCCCTGAACACTTTCCATGGAGCTCTGGAAGATAGGAATGAAAATAACAGCCTCCCAATCTCCAGCTTGGAGAGACCACAAGCTTAGGGCTCCACTCCTCAGTGACCCCTCAGAGAAAAACACTCAATCACTCCCATCTCCCTGGTCTCCGGCCATGCTCTGAGCTCACCCAGCCTGTGACCGAGCATGTCTGTCTTGGGCACACAGCCCCATTTGGAGTATCCAAACCCAGCTGATACCTGCCCTTCTTCCTGGGGCATCTCCCCAGATCTGACACTTGTGGGATCCCTGACTGTGCCTCGGATCACAGTTAAGGGGACCCTGAGCTGAGAGCTCACTCCTCTGCTCCGTCTCTGTAGCCAGCTTCCCTGTCTAATACCTGCAAGCTCTACTACACTCAACACCCTGATCCTTCTGTGACCCCATGGGACCCGAGACCACGCTGTCTGCTCGAGGGCTCCACCCCTACTTAGCCTCTGGAGCAATGTGCCTCAGTGGAGCAGACTTTTACAAATTCGAGTTTTATGCTCCATTGCTCCACCACTTCCTGGGAGCTGGCCCCACCCCCCATGATCTATCTTCCCGTCGCTTCAGATTCACTTCTCCACAGGTGCTACCTTTCAGAAAGTGGTTGATTTTCTGTTTCTAGAATTGCTGCTCTTCTTCTCTTCGATCTCCTGTTGGATTTGTAGGTGTTCGGAATGGTTCAATAACTATCTGGCTGAACTACTTCTACCTGATGTCATCTCAGTCTGCTACTCCTCTGCCATCATGACTCCTCCCCCCAGAACTACAAGTTTAATGGAAAACAACTAACAAAGTGACAATTCTAAATCCTTATAAATACTACCTTCAATTCTAAATTATTAAGTGCCCAAAGAAACACATAGATCATGGGATGAATAAAAATCATAAATCAAACAAACAAATTCCACAAGATCCCATTGTATGCTGCCTAGAGGCCCATTTTAGATTTAAGAACACATGGAAGCTGAAAGGGTAGGGATAGGAAAAGATATCCCATGAAAGTGGTAAACAAAAGAGACCAGAGGTGATTCCAATTATGTGAAACAAATTAGTCTTTAGGTCAAAATGGATGATAAGAGACACAAAAACATCATTATGTAATGAAAAAAATGGAATAATTCATCAGGAAAATACAATAATTAAGAATGCATATGCACCCATATATTTTATGTTAGAGTACCTAAATATACAAAGCACACACTGACAGATCTGAAAGAGGAAATAGATAGCATTACAATAATAGTAGAAAATTTCATTTTCTCACTTTTTTAAAACTTTATTTTATTTTTTTCAATATTCCAAGGTTCATTGTTTATGCATCACACCCAGTGCTCCACGCAATACATGCCTTCCTTAATACCCACCACCAGCCACACCCAACCACCCAACCCCCTCCCCTCCAAAACCCTCAGTTTGTTTCTCAGTGTCCACAGTCTCTTATGGCTCATCTCCCCTTCTGATTTCTCCCAACTCCCTTCTCCTCTCCTTCTCCCAGTGTCCTCCATGTTATTCTTTATGCTAGACAAGTAATTCCCACTTTCAACAATGGATAGGCTAGCCAGTGAGAAAACCAATCCAGAAAGAACAAATGGACCTAAGAGAAACACAAAGAATATTCCACAAGACAGCAGGAGAGCATACATTCTTCTCAAACTTGAAACATTTACAGAACACGTCACATGTTAGGTCACATAGCAAATTGTAACAATTTTAAAGAGGAAAATCATACCAAGTATGTTTTGTGACCACAAAGGAATTAAACAATAATCAACAACAGGAGGATTAGTGGAAAACTCACAGATATGCAGAAGTTAAGCAACATACTCCTTCACCACCAATGAGTCCAAAAAGAAATCAAAAGGAAAATAAAAAAAAAAAATACTGAAACAAACAAATGAAAACACAACATACCAAAAACTTACCAAATGTTGCAAAAGAAGTTCTTGCCATTTGCAACAACTTGGATGGAGCTAGGGATTATGATGTTAAGTGAAATCAGTCAGTCAGAAGAAGACAAATAATATATGATTTCACTCATATGTGGAATTTAAGAAACAAAAAAAAATGAGCAGAGGGAAAGGAAATGGGAGAGAGAAACCAAGAAACCGAAACAGACTATAGAGAACAAACTGATGCTTACCAGAAGGGAAATGGGTGGGGAGATGGGTGAAATAGGTAATGGGGATTAATGAGTGTACTTGTCGTGATGAGCCCTGGGTGGTGTATGGAATTGTTGAATCACTGTATTGTAAAACTGAAACTAATAGAACACTGTATGTGAACTATACTAGAATTAAAATAAAATGCAGTAAAATAACATGAAATGAAATGAAATGGCAGAAGTTATTTTTAAAAATATTTTATTTATGTATCTGAGAGAGAGAGAGAGAGAAGGTGAGAGAGAGCTGGAGCATGGGGGAGGGGTAGAGGGAGAAGAAGACTTCTCACTGAGCAGGGCGCTTGATGTTGGACTTGATCCCAAGACTCTGGGATCATGACCTGAGCCGAAGGCAGATGCATAATGACTCAGCCATCCAGGCGCCCAAAATGACAGAAGTTCTGAGAAGGTGGTTTATAACAATAAACGTCTATATTTAAAAATAAGAGAAATGTCAAGGAAACAACCTGAATTTACACCACACAGAACTAGAAAAAGAAGAACAAATTAATCCTAAGGTTATAAGAAGAAAAGAACCATTAAAGCAGAGATAAATGAAGGGAGACTAGAAAGGCAAAAGAAAAAAGCCAATGAAACCAATTTTTCCTCTTTTGAAGAGATAAAGCAAATTGACACACTCTTAGGTAGACTAACAGTAACAACAACAAAGAAGACTCAAATAAAATAAGAAATGAAAGAGGACACATTTAAACTGATGCCACAGAAATGTAAAGGATCAACAATACTATGAACTATGATAGAAACATACAACATACCAAGGCTGAATCAGGGAGAGATAACATATCTGAACAGAGCTATCACAAGTAAGGAGACTGAATCAACACTCAAAAACTTGTCAACACAGTGACATTAGCTAGATGGTAGAATAGGAGGATGTCTGTTTATATCCTCCCTCAGCAACAGGAATTTGACAGCCAGTCAGGGAGAAAGGTGCATTTGTGAGAGCTTTGGCATAAAAGAAGGAGACTGTAAAGTTCAGGTAGAGCCCACGACCAAGGAGACCTACTTTGAGAAGTCAGACCTTCCCCTCGCTGTCTGAAATTCTAACTATGAGGTTGCTTACTGACCTGGAAATAGCTGCATAAACTTGTAGACTCAGCTATGGCCCTGTTTGTTATTGGTACTGCCACCAGCACCACAAACCAAGGGTCCTGGGAGGAGTCATGCTCAGCAGTGTCTATGGTAATAAGCCAGAAGACCTTGGGCCTGGCAGTATAACCTGAGGTGGACTGTGACCCAGGTCTAACCCCTCATGGCTGCAGTTCGAGGACCCCTGAGGGTAAACCCACTCAACTCAATCTGACTACAGACCCTGAAATGGCCCTGTAACAAGGTACAAGCCTCTCCCAGCCTGTCCAAGGATATGATGGGAGCCACACCTGTCTGGTCACCTGGTGACAAGCCCACACTCAAAAGACCCAGCCTCAGGCCCTAAGACATTACCAAGGGAAAAAAATCATAAAGGTCCAGTAAATGGTCTTAAAGAAATGAAGATCTATGAACTGCCTGACATATAATTCAAAATAACCACTAAAAACACCCTCAATGGAATGGAAAAAATAATGCAGATGAAATCATGATAAGAATGCATGAACAAACTGATATTTTCATGGAAGAAGTAGAAACCATAAAAAGAATCAAACACAAATCTGGACTTTAAGAATACATGGACAGAACTAAAAAGAAAAAAAAAAATCAGTGCAGTGCTTCATTGGCAAACAGCATTATTCAAAACAAAGGGACAGCTGGAAGGAATGAAATTTGTTGGTTAAAGGAATGAAAAAAATAAAAAATGAAAAATGAAAAGGTGAAGGAATCCCCCATAAATTGTGGGAAACCACCAAGTGTATGGATATTTTCATCATGGGAGGTAAAAAAGAGAATGGGGTGGTGTCTGCAAGCCTATTTATAGAAATAAGAGTTCAAACGTCCAGAATATATGGATAGATATGGACATCCAGGTACATGAAGCTCAGAGAACCCCAAGTACAATCAATCCAAATGAGATTATTTGAGGCATATATATATATATGCCTCAAATAATATATATATATATATATATACATATATATACATATATATATATATGTTTAAATTATTAAAACAATAAAGTAAGAGAAAAATAATTCATCACATGCTAGGCAAACCGCATAAGTCCATCAGCAGATTTCTTAGCAGAAACCTTGAAGATCGGGAGGGAATGGGATGATATACACAAAAAAGAAAAAAAAAAGAATGATATATAAATTGAAAAACTGCCAACCATAAGGAATAACATGGAGGACATGGGGATATGGAGAGGAGAAGTGAGTTGGAGGAGACTGGAGGGGGAGACGGACCATGAGAGACTGTGGACTCTGAGAAACAAACTGAGGGTTTTGGAGGGGAGAGGGCGGGAGGTTGGGTGAGCCAGGTGGTGGGTATTATGGAGGGCACGTATTGCATGGAGCACTGGATGTGGTGTATAAACAAGGAATTTTGGAACACTGAAAAGAAATTGAAAAATATAAATAAAAATTAAAAAAAAAAATAAAATCTTAAAAGAAACAAAAACCTGCCAGCCAAGAATGCTATACCTAGAAATACTGTCCTTCAGACATGAGGAGAGATAAAGACTTTCCTAGACAAACAAAAGCTGAGGGATTTCACCACCATAGGTCTGCCTTATGAGAAACACTAAAGTCAGTTTTTCAAGTTGAAATGAAAAGATGCCAAGTAAAAACATAAAAACTACAAAACATAAAAGTTATTAAAATTACGAAAATATAAGTGTATAAAAGTCACTCGCACGTTAAAATATATACTAAAATTTGAAATAGTCTAATAGTTTAACGATGTTGATTAAGTCACATTTATCTCTAGTATAAAAGTTAAAAGACAACAGTGTTAAAAATAACCATATCTAAAATAGTTTGTTAATGGATGCTCAATATAAAAAAGATAAAAAGTGTGATATCAATAGTAGGAAATATGGGGAAAGAAGTAAAATGTAGTTCTATTTTATGCTATTGGAGGTACGTTGTTATCAGCTTAAAACAGACTGTTATAAGATGTGTGAAGCGGGCCTCATGTTAACTACAAAAGAAAAAAAAATCTAGTAGATATACAGAAGGTAAAGAAAAAATTATTACACTGTATCACTACCAAAGCCAAAGAGGAAGACAGCAAGAGCAGAAGGGATGTCGGAAAACAGAAAACAATGAAAAATATGTCAGTGGAAGGAGCTTACTTCTCAATACTTTACAGTAAATTTAAATGGATTATATTGTCCAAACAAAAGATGCAATGTGGGTGAATGGATTAAAATGTATTTGAATCTTTTTAATCCATTCATCCACATTGTGAGAGACTGTGGACTCTGAGAAACAAACTGAGGGTTTTATAGGGGAGGTGGGGAGGGGGATGGATGAGCCTCGTGGTGGGTATTAAGGAGGGCACGTATTGCATGGAGCACTGGGTGTGCTGCATAAGCAATGAATCTTGGAAGACAGAAAAAATAAAGTTAATGGTTCTTTTATTAATCTTTCTTTTACTATCTTTATTTTATTATTATCTTTCTTTATTATCTTTTTATTATCTTTATTATCTTTTTATTATCTTTCTTTTTTATCTTATTATCTTTCTTTATTAATTATATTTCTTTTATTAATGTACTGTATCACATTGATTGCTTTGCAGATGCTGAACCAACCTTGAAGCCCAGGAATAAATCCCACTTGGCCGTGGTGAATAATCCTTTCAATGTACCGTTGGATCCTATTGCCTAGTATTTTGGTGAGAATTTTTGCATCTGTGTTCATCAGGAATATTGGTCTGTAATTCTCTTTTTTTTTTTAATGGGGTCTTTTTCTGGTTTGGGGATCAAGATAATGCTGGCCTCATAAAATGAGCTTGGAAGTTTCCCTTCCATTTCTGTTTTTTGGAAAGGTTTTGGGAGAATAGGTGTTAATTCTTCCTTAAATGTTTGGTAGAATTCCCCTGGAAAGCTGTCTGGCCCTAGGCTCTTGTTAGTTGGGAGAGTATTGATGACTGCTTCAGTCTCCTTATTGGTATTGGGTCTTTTCAGGTTTTCTATTTCTTCTTGGTTCAGTATTGGTAGTTTATACATCTCTAGGAATGCATCCATTTCTTCTAGACTGTCACATTTGCTGGCATATAGTTGCTCATAACATGTTCTTATAAGTTCCATTTCTTTGGTGTTGGTTGTGATCTATAAATAACTTATCAAACTCGACACCCAAAGAGCAAATAATCCAACCAAGAAGTCGGCAGATGGCATGAACAGACATTTCTGCAAAGAAGACATCCGAATGGACAACAGACACATGAAACAGTGCTCCACATCACTCGGCATCAGGGAAATACAAATCAAAACCACAGTGAGATACCACTTCACACCAGTCAGAATGGCTAAAATTAACCAGTCAGAAAATGGCAGGTGTTGGCAAAGATGTGGAGAAAGGGGAACCCTCCTACACTGTTGGTGGGAATGCAAGCTGGTGCAGCGACTCTGGAAAACAGTATGGAGGTTCTTCAAAAAGTTGAAAATACAGCTACCCTACTACTCAGCAACTACCCTACTGGGTATTTACCAGTATAGGTAGATAGAAATGTAGTGATGCAAAGGGGTACGTGCACCCAAATGTTTATAGCAGCAATGTCCACAATAGCGACTTATGGAAAGAGCTTAGATGTCCATCGGCAGATGAATGGATAAAGAAGATGTGAATATATGTATGTATATATGTATATATACATATATATATATGTGTGTATATATATATATATATATATATATCAGCTATTAAAAAGAAACAACAAAGAAATTTTGCCATTTGTAGCAATGTGGATGGAACTAGAGGGTCTTATGCTAAGCAAAATTTGTCAATCAGAGAAAGACAATTATCATATGATCTCATTGCTATGAGGAATTTGAGAAATAAGACAGAGGATCATAGTGGAAGGGACAGAAAAATTAAAAGAGATGAAACCAGAGAGGGGGACAAATCATAAGAGACTCTTAATCTGGGGCACTTGGGTGGCTCAGTGGGTTAAGCCTCTGCCTTCGGCTCAGGTCGTGGTCTCAGGGTCCTGGGATCGAGTCCCGTGTCGGGCTCTCTGCTCAGCAGGGAGCCTGCTTCCCCCTCTCTCTCTCTGCCTGCCTCTCTGCCTACTTGTGATCTCTCTAGCTGTCAAATAAATAAATAAAATCTTTTAAAAAAAAGAGTGACTCTTAATCTCAGGAAACAAACTGAAGGTTGCTGGAGTGGAGGGGGGTGGGCGGGATGGGGTGGCTGGGTGACGGATGTTGGAGAGGGTCTGTGATATGCTGAGTGCTGTGAATTGTGTAAGACTGATGAATCACAGACCTGTACTCCTGAAACAAATAATACATTATATGTTAATTTAAAAATAAATAAAGTTTCAACAATATGCCCACTTTAGGAACAGACACAGTCTGAAAGTGAAGGGATAGACAAATACAAATGGAAACCAAAAGAGAGCAGGGGTGGGTATCCTTTTCTCAGCTAAAATAGACTTTCAGGTACAAGAGACAGAGAAGGCCCTTATATACTTATAAGGGTGTCCATTTATCAATAGGATATAATGACTGTAACCTGGAGGATATTATGCTAAGTAAAATTAGCCATATCAAGACAAATACCACATGGTTTCACTTATATGTGCAATAATAAAAGATTCTCATAGGATCAGAGAATAGAAAAAAAAAAAAAAGATTCTCATAGAATCAGAGAATAGAAAAACAGTTACCAGGCACTGGGCAGAAGAATAGCGGAAAGAGGCAGTAGTTGGTCAAAGGGTATAAATTTTCAGTTTTATGATAAATGTGTTCTATGGATGTAATGTACAGCATACCGACCAGAGTTAGTAACATTGAAATTTCCTAGAATATACTTTGCACATTCTCACCATACTGAAAATAGATAATGATGTGAGGTGATAGATATGTTAATTAGCTTATCCATGGTAATCTTTTTACCATGTATAT
The DNA here is from genome assembly GCA_003697995.1 of Taxidea taxus jeffersonii. NCBI lineage: Eukaryota > Metazoa > Chordata > Mammalia > Carnivora > Mustelidae > Taxidea > Taxidea taxus. Next base: position 9,665 of record ML102528.1, on the reverse strand, counting down.
GTATATCAAACCACGACATCTTACATCTTAAATATATGCATTTTTAAAAATATTTTATTTATTTGTCAGAGAGAGAGAGCGCGCACAGGCGGAAAGAGTGGCAGGCAGAGGCAGAGGGAGAAGCAGGTCCCCTGCTGAGCAAGGAGCCCAATGTGGGACTCGATCCCAGGACTCTGGGATCATGACCTGAGCCAAAGGCAGCTGCTTAACCAACTGAGCCACCCAGGCATCCCAAATATATGCATTTTTAATGTGTTAATTATCCCCAGTAAACTGGTCGTGGAGGGGGGGACATCCAACAATGAAAGCCAAGAACAAGATGACTTCACTGTGGAATTCCACAAAATATTTAAAGAAAAAATTAATACCCATTCTTCTAAAACGCCTCTAAAAATGGAGATTAGGAACCACTTTGAAACTCTGTTTTTTGAGGCCAGCATTGCGCTGACACCAAAAGCACTATGAGAAAATAAATATACTGACCATTATCCCGGATGTACATAGATGCAAAAATCCTCAACAAAATACTAGCCAATGAAGCTCAGCAGCACATGAAAAGGATCATACAGTATGACTAAGGGAGATTTATCCCTGGAATGCAAGGATGGTTCATCTTACACTAATCAGTTAATGGGATGCATCACATTAACAGAATGAAAAATGAAAATCACATAATTATGCCAATAAATACTGCAAAAGCGTTTGTTGAAATTCAGCACACTTTCATGATAAAAAAGTCTTAACAACTAGATTTAGAAGGATTTCTCTTCAAACACAATAAAGGCTATGCAAGACACACACTACTAAAATAGTTTCAGGAGCACAATATAGTGACTGCACAATTGTATGCTTTATACAATACTCAACACAATGAGTGTACTTATCATCTGTTACCATTAAACATTATTAAAATATTATTGACTGTATCCCCTATGGTGCATTTTCTGTTTGTGAATTATTTTATAACTGGAAGTTCATGACAATTAATCCCCTTCACCTTTTTCATTCACCTTCCCACTACCCCAATCCCCAGCAACCACAAGTCTGTTTTCTGTATGTATGAGTCTTTTTCTAGTTGTGTCTGTTTGCTTGCTTGTTCACTTATTTTGTTTTCTAGATTCCATGTATAAGTTAAATCATATGCCATTTGTCTTTCCCTGGCTGATTTATTCACTTAACATAAATATCCTCTAGGTCCATCCATGTTGTCACAAATCAGAAGGTCTCATCCCTTTTCATGGTTGGGTAATATTGCATTATCTATGCATAACATGTTTTCCCTTTTTTTCTGGAGGGGGGCCTAAATACACTTTTTTGTTTGGTTGGTTGTAAAAGTTGTAATTTAAGTTCCAGGTAGTTAGCATACAGTGCAATATTAGTTTCAGGTGTATAATACAGTGTTTCAGCACTTTCACACCACACCAGGTGCTCATCACAAGTGCACTCCTTAATTCCCACCAACTATTTAACCCACTCCTCCACACACCTCCCTCTGGTACCATCAGTTTGTTCCTCTATAGTTAAGAGTATGTTTTTTGGTTTGCCTCTCTGTCTCTTTGTTCTTTTTCTTTCCTCCCTTGCTCATTTGTTTGTTAAATTTCCCCATACTGGTGAAATCATAAAGTATTTGTCTTTTTCTGAAAAATTTACTTCACTTAACATAATATGTTCTAGTTCCATCCATGGTCTTGCAAATGGACAGATTTTATTATTTTTTATGGCTGAATAATATTCTACGTTGTGGAGATAGATATAGATATCTACTGATATAGATATATAGGTATAGATAGATACACCACTACTTCTTTATCCATTCCTCAGTCAACAGACATTTGGGCTGCTTCCATAATTTGTCAATTGTGGATAACGCTGTGACAAACATCCAAGCACAGTGATCCCTTTGAATTATGATTTTTGAACTCTTTGGGTAAATACTTAGTAATGCAATTGCTGGATCACAGGGATGATTTTAACTATTTTCAACTGTTTCAGCAACCCCCATATTGTTTTACAGAGTACCTGCACCAGTATACATCCCCACCAATAGTACAAGAGGCTTCCCCTTTTGCTGCATCTTCACCAATACCAGTCGTTTCTTGTGTTGTTGATTTTAGGCATTCTGACAGATGTGAGGTGATATGTCATTGTAGTTTTCATTTGTATTTTCCTGATGATGAGTATTGTTAAGCATCTTTGCATGTGTCTCTTGGGCATCTCGATTTCTTCCTTGGAAATTTTTTTTTTCTCCTTTGCTCATTTGCTCATTCCTGTCTTCTGCTCATTTCTTAACTGGATTATTTGTCTTCTGGGTGTCGTGTTTAAAAAGTTCTTTACAGATTTTGGACACTCACCCTTTATCAGACATGTCATCTCCTGTTCCATGAATTGCCTTTTAATTCTGTTGATTGCTTCCCTCACTGTGCAGAGGCCTTTTATTTGGATGATGTCCCAATAGTTTATTTTTGTTTTTGTTTTCCTTGCCTCAGGGTACATGTCTAGAAAGAAGTTGCTACAGCCAATGTCAAAGCCGTCACTGCCTGAGTTCTCCTCTAGGAATTTCTGGTCTCACATTTACATCTTTCACCCAGTTTGAATTTATATTGGGGTATGGTGTAAGAAATTGGTTCAGTTTCTTTCTTTTGCATGTTGATGTCCAGTTTTCCCAACATCATTTGTTGAAGAGCATGCCCCTTTTCCCCCCACTGCATATTCTTTTCTGCTTTGTCAAAGATTAATTTAACATATAATTTTGGGTCCCTTTCTGGGTTCTCTATTCCATTCCATTGAACTATGTGTCTATTTTGTGCCAATAACATACTTTTTGATTACTACAGGTTTGCACTATAACTTGATCTCTGGAATTGCGGTGCCTCCAGATTTGTTTTACTTTTACAAGGTTTCTTTAAGTATTGGGGGTCTATTGTGTTTCCTTACAAATTTGAGGATTGTTCATTCTAGCTCTGTGAAAAATACTGGTGACATTTTAATAGGGATTGCATTAAATGTGTAGATTGCTTTGGATAGCATAGATTTTTCTTATTTCTAAAAGGGAGGGAGGGAGAGAGGGAGGGAGGGAGAGAGAGCGCGTGCATAGGGGCAGGGGGAAAGAGAGAATTTTAAGCAGGCTCCATGCCCAGCACAGAGCTTGACATGGGTCTTGATCTTTCAACCCGGAGATCAGGACCTGAAGCAAAATCAAGAGTGGGACGCTTAACTGTATGACCCCCGCCCCAGGCAATCCAGGTTAGTATAGATATTTTAACAATATTTGTTCTTCCAGCCCATGAGCATTGAAACGTCTTTGCATTTCCTTGTGTCATCTTCCATTTCATTCACAAGTGTTTTATACTTTTCATAGTAGAGGTCTTTCATATACTTGTTTAAGACGTCCTAGTCACAACAATGAGGTAACAAAAAGGGGGAAAAAACATCTGTATTGACATGAAAGAAGACAAAACTTCACTCTTTGATATTCTACATAGAAAACCCAAAACACTCCAACAACATCAACAACAACAAAACAAGCAAACGGCCAAACAAAATACTCTAGGAAGGATACACAGTTCCATGAAGTTGCAGGATACAAAATCAACCTACAGGAATTTCACATTTTTATACAACAATAATGAAGTAGCAGAAAGAGAACTTAAGGAATCAGTCCCAATTACAACTGCACCAAAACCAATAATGTACCTAAGAATATACCACATATTCTTTATGCATTCATTTAATTAATTAATTATTTTTTCTTTCATGATTTTATTCAAATTATAGTTGGTTAACATATACTACAGTATTAGATTCAGCAGTAGGATTTAGTGATTTGGAGAAGACGATACGGGGGGGGCAAGATGACAAAAGAGTAGGGGACCTCGTTTCATCTGGTCCCTTGAATTTAGCTAGATAACTACCAAATCATTCTGAACATCTATGAATTCAACCTGAGATGAAGAAAAGAATTGCTGAAATTCTACAAATAGAAAAGTGACCAACTTTTGCTAAGCTAGGAGGTGTGGAGAAGTAAATGTGAGGGGATCTATCTGAAAATAAATGGTGTGTGTGGGGTGGAGTGGAGGAGCCTCTGTAAGCCAGCTATCAGAAAGTGATATAGCCCTGGTACACAAAATCAGAACCTTTAGAAATCTGCTCCAGTGAGAGACATTCCTGCCTGAAGGGTGTTCACTTGGTGAAGTGGGGGCAGAATATTAGGTGGGGCAGTGTGGTCTGAGGATAACCTGAGTCACAGAAATACTTGGGGTTCCTTAGCCGTAGAGTTCCCAAGCATTGAGCAAAGAAACTGGTTACAGTGAGTGAGCCGGGGAGGGGTTTCTCAGCTTGGCTCACCATAAACAACATGTCGCAACTCAATCGGGTGACTGCTCTCTGTGTGGGGACCCTGCAAGGAACAGAAACACGGTGATCTTCCACCTTTCCCTAGGAGGAACTGTGCCAAGGTTCACCACGGGAGTCTGCAGAGTTTGGCACACACAAAAGTGAAGACTTCTTATCCCTGAGAGTTTACTGAAGAGAGGGGACCATGATCTTTCGGCCTTGGGGCTGAAGATCAGGGTGCAGCCATTTTTATTTTCATCCTCTTAAGAGGTGTGGAAAGCCTTCAGGGAACAAAAGCCACATGGAGCAACCAGAAGCAGTTTACACTGAGCCTGGCCCCCTGGCAAAGGGTGGTACAACTGCACCCAGGCAAAGACACCTGAGAATTAGCTTGGCTGGCCCCTCCCCAAGAAGATCAGTTGGAAAAACAGAGGGACATCAGATTTACGGTGCACACAGGAATGCAAAACTCCAGTGCTGGGGGAATACAGTATAAAGAATATGAGGTTTTTGTTTTTTTCCTTCCTTCAGTTTAAAATTTTCCTTTTTCACCTTTTCAGCTAGTTTCTTATTCTATCAATTCTGTTTTTAAGTCTTCTTTTAACTTTAATTCTCTATGTTTAGGGTTTATAGATGTAGTCTTCATTTTTGCCTTCCTGTCACTGTGATCAATTTTATTTATTTTATTTTTTGTGTATATATATACACACAGATATACAGTATATGTATAGATAGATAGATAGATAGATAGATAGATGATATATAGATAGATGATATATAGATAGATAGATAGACTGACTGAACATAGATATTGGACAATGTATACACTCTCCAATATCTATCATCTATCTATCTATCTACATGAGAAAAACCTATATGTATATATATATATACATATATATATATATAGGTTTATGTGTATATATATATATATACATAAACCTATATATATATGTTTTTCAGCCTTTACAATTTTGGGACTTAAGGTCTTCTAACGAACAGACCAAAATACACCTGGCACCAATTGGATCACCCTGTTTTGACCACCTGGGAGATTATATTCTCTACAACCTCTCCCCTTATTTTTTCATTTCTTTTCTAGTTTCTGACATCTCCAGATTTATCTAGTATGTATTTCACGTGGGTCACTTCTGAGTTTTCTCTCTTGTTGAGCAATTCTTCCCTGGGCAAAATGGCTAGAAGAAGGAATTCACAACAAAAGAAAGAATGAGAGGTCATACTCTCTGCCACGGATCCAATCCATATGGATTTAAGTAAAATATCAGAACTAGAAGTTGGGACAATGATTATAAAGTTATTAGCTGGGCTTGAAAAAGGCATAAAAGACACTCGAAAATCCCTTAGTGGAGACATAAAATCTAATCGGGCTGAAATAAAAAAATGCTGTAACTGAGATGCAGTCTAAACTGATGCTTTAATAGCTAGGGAAAATGAGACAGAAGAGAGAGTAAGTGACATCGATGACAAATTGATGGAAAGGAAGGAATATGGGGAAAAGAGAGAAAAACCAACAAATGGGCCATGAATGGAGTCTTTGAGAAATCAACGATAGCATAAAGTGAAACAACATTAGAATTATTGGGTCCCCAGGGATGGAGAGAGAGAAAGGTGGAGGGGGGGCAGAAGGTATATTTGAGCAAATCATAACTGAGAACTCCCCTAATCTGGCAAAAGTAACAGGCATTCAAATCCAAGAGGTAGAGAGAATCTCCCTCAAAATCAATAAAAATGGGTCAAAACCCTGACATATAATAGTGAAGCTTGCAAAATTCAGAGATAAAGAGAAAATCCTGAAGCAGTGTGAGAAAAGGGCTTCTTAAATAACAGGAGTAGAAATATTAGGCTGGCAGCAGACCTATCCACAGAGAACTGGCAGGCTAGAAAGGGCAGGCAGGATATATTCAGGGTACTAAAAGAGAAAAACATGCAGACATTAGTGTTTCATCCAGCAAGGGTGACATTGAGAGTGGAAGGAGAGATAAAGAGCTTCTAGGCCAAACAGAACTTAAAAGAATTTGTGATCACCAAACCAACCCTTCAAGAAATATTAACGGGGAACCTGCAGGCAAAGAAAGAGAGAACCAAAAAGTAACACAGACAAGAAAGAAACAGAGACAATCTACAGAAACAGGGACTTTTCAGGTTCACAATACAATGGCATTAAATTCATATCTTTCAATAGTTACTCTGAATGTAAATGGGCTAAATGCTCCAATTAAGAGACACAGGGTACCAGATTGGATAAAGAAAAGAAAGACCCATCTGTATGCTGTCTACAAGAGATTGATTTTAGATCTAAAGACACCTCCAGATTGAAAGTGAGGAGGTGGAGAACGATTTATCATACAAATGGACCACAAAAGAAAGCTGAGGTAGCAATCCACATATCAGACAAATTAGATTTTAAACTAAAGACTGTAGTCAGAGCTGAAGAAGGACCATACATCGTAATGAAAGCATCTATCCAAGAAGATCTACCAATTATTGATATTTATGCTTCTAGGTTGGGAATAGTCAATTATATGAACCAATTAATAATAAAATGAAAGAAACAGTATGATAATAATACAGTAACAGTAGGTGACTTCACCACCCCACACACAGCAACAGACAGATCATCAACAAGCAGAAGGTCAACAAGGAAAGAAGCCTGTTGAATGACACTCCAGACCAGGAGGACTTCACAGACGTATACAGAGCATTCCAACCTAAAGTATCAGAATACACATTCTTCTCGAGTGCACATGGAACATTCCCCAGAATAGATCACATGCTGGATCACAAACCAGGTCTCAACTGATACCAAAAGACTGAGATTATCCCTGCATATTTTCAAACCTCAATGCTTTGAGGATGCACTTGAACTCAATCACAAGAAGAAATTTGCAGGGAACTCAAACTCTTGGAGGTTAAAGAATATCCTACTGAAGAATGAATGGATCAACAAGGAAATGGAAGAATTTTTTTTAAAAGCCATTGAAACAAATGAAAATGAAAACACAGTTGTTCAAAATCATTGGGATGCAGCAAGGGGAGCTGTAAGAGTGAAGTATATTGCAATTCAAGCCTTTCTCAAAAATTACAAAAGTCTCAAATACTTATTTGACTTAGCATAATCCCCTCCAGTTCCATCCATGTTGATGCAAATGGTGGGTATTCATCCTTTCTGAGGGCTGGAGTAATATTCCATTGTATACATGAACCACATTTTCTTTCTTTTTACCACTGAAATACAATTTTATTGGGTCAGCCATCCACTATTTTTATTTTGTTAGTCACCATATAATACATTATCAGTTTTTGATGTAGTGTTCCAAGACTCATTGTTTACATATAACACCCAGTGCTCCATGCAACATGTGCCCTCCTTAATGCCTAACACCAGGCTCATCCATCCCCCCAGATCTTCCCCTCTAAAACCCTCAGCCTGTTTCTCTGAGTCACCAAACTTCCATGGTTTGTCTCTCCCCCCCTTCACTTTTCCCTTCCTTCTCTTAATGTTCTCCATGTTACGCCTTATGATTCACAAGTAGGTGAAACCATATGATAATTGACTCTCTGCATATGATAATTGACTCTCTGCTTGACTTATTTCACTCAGCATAATCTCCTCCAGTCCCATCCATGTTGATGCAAAAGTTGGGTATTCATCGTTTCTGATGGCTGAGTAATATTCTGTTGTCTATAAGGACCACATCTTCTTTATCCATTCGTCTGTTGAAGGGCATCTCAGCTCTTTCCACAGTTTGGCTATTGTGCACATTGCTGCTATGAACATTGAGGTGCATTAGGCCCTTCTTTTCATTACGTCTGTAACTTTGGGGTAAATACCCAGCAGTGCAACTGTCAGGTCACAGGGGAGCTCTGCTTTAAAATTTTTGAGGAAGCTCCACACTGATTTCTAAAGCAGCTGTACCAACTTGCATTCCCACTAACAGTGTAAGAGGGTTCCCCTTTCTTCACAGTCTCTCCAACATTTGCTGTTTCTCGCCTTGTCAATTTTTGCCATTCTAACTGGTATAAGGGGGTATCTCAATGTGGTTTTGATTTGAATTTCCCCGATGGCTGATGATGATGAATATTTTTTCATGTGTCTGCTAGCCATTTGGATGTCTTCATTAGAGATGTGTCTGTTCACTGTCTCCTGCCCCTTTTTGATTTGATTATCTGTATTTTGGGTGTTGAGTTTGAGAAGTTCTTTATAGATCTTGGATATCCGCCCTTTGTCTGTAGTGTCATTTGCGAATATCTTCTCCAGTTGGGTAGGTGGCCTCGTTGTTTTGTTGACTGTTTCTTTTGCTGTGCAGAAGCTTTTTATCTTCACAAAGTCCCAAAAGTTCATTTTCACTTTTGTTTCCCTCGCCTTTGGAGACGTGTCCTGAAAGAAGTTGCTGTGACCGATGTCCAAGAGGTTACTACCTATGTTCTCCTCCAGGATTTTGATGGATTCCTCTCACATTGAGATCTTTCATCCATTTTGAGTTTATCTTTGTGTACAGTGTAAGGGAATGGTCGAGTTTCATTCTTCTGTATATAGCTGTCCAATTTTCCCAGCACCAATTATTGAAGAGAGTGCCTTTTTCCCATTGGATATTTTTTCCTGCTTTGTCGAAGATTCTTTGACCATAGAGTTGAGGGTCCATATCTGGGCTCTCCACTCTTCCAGTGGTCTCTGTGTCTGTTTTTGTGCTAGTAGCATGCTATGTTGGTGTTCACCGCTTTGAAATAAAGCTTGGAATCAGACAATGTCATGTCCCCAAGCTTTGTTTTTCCTTTTCAACCTTTCCTTGGCAATCTGGGGTCTTTTCCGGTTTCATACAGATTTTAGGATGGTTTGTTCCAACACTTTGAAAAATGCCGATGGTATTTTAGTTGGGATGTTGATGAAAGTATAGATTGTTCTGGGAAGCATAGACATTTTAACAATGTTTATTCTTATGATCCATGAGCATGGAATATTTTTCCATCTTTTTTGGGTCTTCTTCAATTCTCTCATGAGTACGAACCACATCTTCTTTATCCATTCATCTGTTGAAGGGTATCTCAGCTCCTCCCACAGTTTGGCTATCATGGACATTGTGGATATGGTCACTGGGGTGAATGTGCCCTTCTTTTCACTACATCTGTATCTATGGGGTAGTAGTGCAATTGCTTGGTCTTAGAGTAGCTCTACTTTTTTACGTTTTTGAGGAATATCCATACTGTTTTCCAGAGTGGCTGCACCAATTTGCATTCCCACCAACAGGATAAGAGGACTCCCCCTACTTTCTCTTTCTCGCCATTTTCCTCGCCAATTTCTTTCTTTCTTTCTT
>ML102527.1:32392-54094 GCA_003697995.1 Taxidea taxus jeffersonii | reverse complement strand
GGCTTCCCAGGGAAATTCTACCAAACATTTAAAGAAGAATTAATACCTATTTTCCTGAAAGTGTTCCAAAAAATAGAAATGGAAGGAAAACTTCCAAACTCATTTTATGAGGCCAGCATTACCTTGATCCCAAAACCAGACAAAAATCCCATCAAAAAGGAGAATTACAGACCATTATCCTTGATGAACATGGATGCAAAAATTCTCACCAAAATACTAGCCAAGAGGATCCAACAGTACATTAAAAGGATTATTCACCACAATCAAGTGGAATTTATTCCTGGGCTGTAAGTTGGGTTCGACATCTGCAAATCAATCAATGTGATACAGTATACTAATAAAAGAAAGAACAAGAACCATATGATACTCTCAATAGATGCAGAAAAGCATTTGACAAAGTACAGCAAACTTTCTTGATCAAAACTCTTCACAGTATAGGGATGGAGGGCACATACCTCAATATCATAAAAGCCATCAATGACAAACCCACACCAAATATCATTCTCAGTGGGGAAAACTGAGAGCTTTTCCCTTAAGGTCAGGAACATGGCAAGGCTGTCCACTATCCCCACTGCTATTCAACATAGCACTAGAAGACCTAGCCTCAGCAATCAGGCAACAAAAAGAAATAAAACGCATTTGAATTGGCAAAGAAGAAGTCAAACTGTCACTCTTTGCAGATGATATGATACTTTATGTGGAAAACCCATAAGACTCCACTCCATAACTGTTAGAACTCATCAAGATCAAAAGATTTTGCCCAGCAAAGGAAATAGCCAACAAAACCAAAAGACAACCAACAGAATGGGAGAAGATATTTGTGAATGACATATCAGATAAAGGGCTAGTATCCAAAATCTAGAAAGAACTTATCAAACTCAACTCCCAAAAAACAAATAATCCAATCAAAAAATGGGCAGAAGAAGTGAATAGACATTTCTGCAAAGAAGACATTCAAAATGGCGAATAGACACATGAAAAAGTGCTCAACATCACTTGGCATCAGGGAAATACAAATGAAAACCACAGTGATATACTACCTCACACAAGTCAGAATGGCTAAAATTAGCAAGTTAGGAAATGACAGATGTTGGTGAGGATGCAGAGAAAAGGGAACCCTCCTCTACTGTTGGTGGGAATGCAAGCTGGTACAGCCACTCTGGAAAATAGTATGGACGTTCCTCAAAAAATTGAAAATAGAGTTACCCTATGACCCACCCGTCGCATTACTGGGTATTTACACTAAAGATACAAATGTAGTGATCCAAAGGGGCATGTGCACCCCAATGTTTATAGTGGCAATGTCCACAATAGCCAAACTATGGAAAGAACCTAGATGTCCATCAACAGATGAATGGATAAAGAAGATATGGTATATATATGCAATGGAATACTATGCAGCCATCAAAAAACCCTGAAATCTTGCCATTTGCAATGATGTGGATGGAACTAGAGGGTATTATGCTTAGTGAAATAAGTCAGAGAAAGACAATTATCATGATCTCTCTGATATGAGGAATTTGAGAGTCAGGGTGGGGTTGTGGGAAGTAGAAAGAGAAATAAATGAAACAAGATGGGACGGAGGAGGGAGGCAAACCATAAAAGACTCTTAATCTCAGGAAACAAACTGAGGGTTCCTGGGGAGTGGTGAGGGGAGGGATAGGGTGACTGGGTTATGGAGTTTGGGGAGGATACGTACTATGGTGAATTCTTTGAATTGTGTAAGACTGATGAATCACAGACCTGTATCCCTGAAGCAAATAATACATTATATGTTAGTTAAAAGAAAACAAAACAAAAAACTCTGGCTCAGGTGATTTCATTGGTCAATTCTGTGGAAGTAGACCAATGGTCTAGTAGCCAGGGGGAGACTGTAGGGAACTGACTGCAAAGGAGGACAAACTCTTGGGAATTACAAAATTCTCCTGTATCTTGTTTTCAGCAATGGGTACATAACTTCTTCATCTGTCAAAACTCATCAAATAGTATACTTAAAATCAATAACTTTTATTATATGTAAACTACACATCAATAAAGCTAACTTTAAAAAAATGGTACTACACCAACAACAGAAGTATGAAAGCTCATTTTTCATGATGTTGTTAAAGGAGTTCGTACACAAGGAAGGATATTGAACTGGACCAGATATCCTCCACCCCCACTGGACTTTAGAAGTGTCTAGGCAGCTCTTTACTAATATCAAAGGTCAGAGCCTACCTCCAGAGGTTCCAAAAGTTTGTCTGATATTATTGGACTAAACTAGAGTTCAAAAGTGTCTTCTAATACTAAACACTGAAATTTCACTGCCTTTGGTTATTTTTTTTTGTTTAATTGAAGTTAATTTGGCAGCATTATTGTTCCCAACCTCACCCAGCCACCTGGTAGCCTTGCCAAGTATATTTTCAAAACCATTAGGCAATATGCTGAATAGTTAACAATTTTAACTTTAAAATGTAGGTTATAGAAAAACAGAAATGCTTTAGACTACAGCTGAGGTACAGTATCCCAAGAACATATGTGAGTTTCCCAGATGGCCTAATCTCAAGGGAACATATGTAGATCTGTAGACATATACTTATTATGAACCACCAGAAAGCCCATAAAATGAGTTTTACAAAAGAAAGAGAGAGACAAGATAGAGAGAATAATGAGTTTTTATTATTCAATATATTCCCTTTCAATCTTATTTTCTATGCCTTAATGATTGTCTGGAGACAAAATTATATTATAGGCTGTCTTAGACTCAGGAGATAGAGGGGAATTTTTTTCCCTCTGAAGTTATGTCAAAAAGGTTCTAAATTTCAAAGTCAAGGAATATGTAAAAAGAAAATTAGGGACACCTGGGTGGCTCAGTTGGTTAAGCAGCTGCCTTCGGCTGGGGTCATGATCCCAGCGTCCTGGGATGGAATCCCATATCGGGCTCCTTGCTTGGCAGGGATCCTGCTTCTCCCTCTGCCTCTGCCTGCCACTCTGTTTGCCTGTGCTCACTTGCTCTCTCTCCCTCTCTCTCTGACAAATAAATAAATAAATAATCTTTAAAAAAAAAAAAAGAAAATTAAAGATACTTCAGCAGTTTGGTTTTTCTCAATTTACCCTTCAAATGTAAATATCTTCTCTTACCTCTTGTTTCTCCAGTCAGTCCCAAAGTCTTTTCATTTTCTTCATTAATCACAGAATTCTGATGATATAATCTATATAACAATTGTTTTGGCATAATAGCCAGATAAGACTTTGTTTTCCAAACTGATTTATTATTTATGTCATATATGTTCACATAGATTTACTATTTCTTATAGCCCCACATTATTTAGCACAATGCCAGACATTGAACTGATAATATATTTTGAGGATTCTAAAATACCACGTTTTCCCATCTTAACATTTCTGAAATAAAGATTTAGCTTATAATCCATGTATTCATTTAATGTAATATTCTTAAAATTTTCTAAGAAAAATATTTGGTAAACATCTTAGAATTGAAGAAAGATGGTATTTTTTTTAACCAGTGATCTGTATTCTCTGGAGACCAGGTAGACCCCCATCCTTTTATCAAGTCAATGCTTTTATATGTTCTGTATGCTCTTCACCACCAAGACATTAGTAGAAATAATGTATAGAACTAGTTAACAGTGAACGTGAATATCCCCATTACAGTAAGCAAGTTTTCCTTTCCCTTCCTACCCATCTAATTCTCTGTTCTCATTCCACACCCGATGTCAAATATGTAAATGGCCAGACAATTCCTGATTTTTCCATGAGATTGAACAACCCCAGATGATTGCCAGTCTGATTATCAGCCCCAAATGATTATAAAAAAAGAAAACAAGTAGGAAGTTATTTCTTTAATAAATTAAAGTATTTCAAACCTACCTTAAATAATAAGTGAAAACAGACCTACAGTCCATATTTCCCAAATTCTTCATATTCATTCTTTTTGCTACAGTATGGCATGAATGCATCCTGCCAATGACACAAATCTCACTATTGCTTTAGAACTAGAAGGATCTTAATCAAAACTGAATATGCAGTAAATGATTCTCATGACTCTGAAACCATTGTTTGCAAAAATGACTTGCCATGCTCAGTGCAACAACTTGAGGACAGCAGATTTTGAGCCCACCCAAATGTTGTTCTGTGTTTTTAATTATAGTTTTATGTGCTGTAACCATAGGAAAGTTTATACAAGAATGAAAAAGTATACTAGTGGTTGGGGGGGAAATGTTTTTCAATATTAGAATAGAAACTGAGTTTATCTAATCACCCATCACACTGTTAGAGATGACACTGCAAATATATACTTAAGAATTAGATGTTTATTTCTCTCCTTCCTCTGAGGTCTTTCTACACTTCAGTTTTATTTAATGTCTAAAGTGAACTCCATTGATGTCAGTATTTTAAAGCAGAGTAGCGTCTCATCATTGAAATCTATTATAATGCTTCTTGGATATTCTCAGGGAAAAACAAATAGATTAATGGAAGAAGACCCTGAGACTCATCCTAAAGCCTCCATTGAAATGCACCATGGTTCAAAGAATAAATATACATTTTGGCTTTTCCCCCCTGCAGTATCTGTAATTTGCTTTTTAGAGTCGACCACAGTGACTTTTTGAGCATTACTGTGTGGATGCCTCATTGCTATTATTTGCAATCATATTGAACAAAAATGTCAAGATGCAGTCCAGAAAAAAAATATCAGAGGAGAGAACAAAGAGTTGGCAATAAATATCCAATCTGAAGGTGACCTCCAATCTGTCTTTTCTATAATTAGGACTTGTTACTTCTCTTATCAAGCCTCTCACCTTAAGTTCCTTGCTTTGGCTGACTTTAACAGGGAAGAGGGCTATCTTCTGGGTATCTAATTATGTATATGTTACATTTTCAAGATACTACAGCTTTCTTTCATTCAAAGTATACATGAAAGCTAATTTAAGGAAATAAATATGTAAATTGTTAATTCAGAATCATTTCTAATTTTATATGTCACAAGAAACTTCTCCTAGAAAAATAAGCCATGCTAAGGTTAATGATAGAAGTTGACCCCTGAACTATGCATCACTGTAGACATAATAAATGTTTTAGAGGGTTTTCATACCTGGGCTGATTTTTAATATAATTCACTTAAATATTGACAGTTACTGAGGAGAGGAAAGGGTGAGGAAAGAACAGAAGAGATGTCCAGGTGCCCTCTGTGGCAGATGAAGAGGGTTTACTTGTCCTTTTATGAGAAATCCAGCAGCTGTCAGGGTAAAGATTACTTCCAGAGACATAGAGAAGATACAGCTGGCACACAGGCAGAGGAAAGGTAGACACGTCAAAAATAGAATCCTTCAGGGAACCATCATCACCAACTCCACCAGAAACTGGGGTTGAAACAGTCATCTTCTCTGTCAGACTCTCTAATGGGAGTTCCCCCCCTAGAATTAGAAATGGGCAGAAATGGTGAGTGTTAGAGTCCCTTCTGGAGATAAGAAGTTGAAATAAAAATTGAGGGGTGAGGAAACTGGCAGCTCCTGTCATTGATGGTGTTGGTGGGAGCAGGGGAATGGAAGTTCTGTATAAAGAAAGTGACATTCCTGACTGGGGAGTCCCCTGCTTTTCTTTTCCTTTTCCTTTTTCTTTTTTAAAAGTCTGCTGCTTTTGACATTGTCTTGGTCAGAAAAGTTATTGAGAAAAGCAAATTAGTTTTGCCTACTTTTCCAAGAAACATTTGGCATCCTTGGAAGATTATTGTCATTTGAAGAGTTCATGCTAATCTTAAAGCAGCACCTGGAATGAGACTTGTGTCTCTTTTCCTTGCTTCTTATTTTCCCATCTACCTTTGATGATGCAATCCTGAGAGGAAAACTTTGCTGCATCTCTATTCTCCCCTCCCCAGGTTCTTATGATGGGAGATTTGGAGGTAGCTAGTAGGGATGAGGTGTAGTGGCCAGTATAGGGTGGTGTGAGGGTTGTGGTCAATTCAGCTGGAACTTTATGAAGACAGAGGCAATACCTGGTCACTGGTGTCCACCTGCTCTTAGTTTCCTTTGGACTCAGAGGTCTGCACATACCACTGAATTTAAAGCAAGAAGGATTTTTCAGCATAAGCCTCTCTCTCACTGCATCATGGTTTACCCAGGGATTCTTTAGTGTGGAAGCACTCTATCAAATCACTTAGCTCAAGTATAGTTTCCTAAATTAGGTCTCTTCTTCCCTCTTTGGCCCAAAGTCCCAGATTCACATTCTTTTTCACTCAACTTGCTTAAGGTCCCAATACCTTAGTTTAAATCATCTAATACTTGGCTTTTATCCAAAAACTGATGAAGAGATTGACTTTGTAAGGGAAATAATTGAGAAAGAGTCTCTCTTCCCTAGGCACTCAAAGCTCTTTCACTGGGCTAAATTCAGGTCTAGGGAAGCTGTCCACTTGCACCTAATACCTGTACCCATTCACATAACTACCTTTTCCAAGAATCACTATAATGTAACACTTTAGTCTTGTTTATACCCTATCTACTTATAAAAATTACTTGCATTTGTTCACAAAAATGATAAATACAAAAAATGAACCAAATAGAAATCAAAATAGAGAAAGAATAATAAGGCAGATATTAAAGCCCCTATCATTACTGAGAAGGATTAGAAAACCTAGTTTGTTTGTTTGTTTTTTTATAAGTTTTTTTTCATGTTAGTTCCAGTATAGTTAACATACAGTGTTGTATTAGTTTCAGGTGTAAAATATAGTGATTCAACAACTCTATACATTACCCAGTGTTCATCATGATAACTATACTCCTAATCCCCATCACGCATTTCACCCATTCCCCACCCCACCCCCCATCATAACCATCAGTTTGTTCTCTGCAGTTAAGAGTCTGTTCCTTGGCTTCTCTCTCTCTCTCTCTCATCCTCTCTCTCTCTTTTAGAAAAGCTAGTTTTGAGCTTCCTGGGAGTAACAGCAAAAGGGAAAATACAATACTTAGAAGGAGAAAGTCTACCAATTTTTTATAAGAGATAAAATTTATCCTCTTCTAACTCAGAGAAATTGTTTGCACAAGCATTGTCTATGAAGCAGGGAGTGGTTCAATGGATAGTGTTCTCAGCCAATAAAGATAATAAAGAAGGAGTTTTCATGAAAACATCTGTGTAGTAACCTTTGGCAAAAGTACTGCAGGGGACACAAGGGAAAGAGCATTTGCATTTACCAGGGGGCGGAGCAGAGGAGCTTTCACCAAGGAAAATGCAATGTTAGTGCTGAGAGCAATTTGAGCAGATAGAAGCAAGAGAACAGTGAAGCATCAAAAGCCCAATCATGTTGGATTGAGACATGAGCGACATAAGAAGATAGACAGTATAGGTCCAAGATGCACATCTTGGGTACCTTGTCTTTGGTGGATATTCTACAAGTTTACAGGAACCATGAATCAGTGGTATTTGTGGATCTCCTAGCTAAAGAGAATTCCTTTACTATTCCTGAGCATTTGTTCAAACTAAAAGTCAGACCTATAATGGTTTCCATGTAAAGCAGATTTGGGTGTCTTTCCGCACAAGGGCTCCGTCTACCTATAGGGATGGAAGGGCTCTGTTGTTTGTATTCTATAGTCTTTCAGACGAACTCTGGGTTTTCTATGGTCTATATATCAAAAGGCTGATGAGAATTGGGGAAGAGGGCCTTTGTTAGTAAAATTAGGTTACTTATGGCCACAGGAAGTCAAAGGGGGCCATTCCTCAGCAGAACACAGAGATCCCCAGAGACAGCCTGAGGTGAGGTGTTAAAGGGGAAATAAATCATCTCATTGTAATGTGCCTCTTAAGAGTTTGGGGACTAGGGCTAGGAATTGGGGAACACTTGGTCTGAAAATCAGACAAATGTTTTCCATGTGGAGCCTAGACAGGAGACCACCTTCATTAATGACCTCTTGAGATTTACTAACAAGAAGACAGTTCTGTGTCTAATCATCTTAGGTGAGGAAGAGCCTATATTTCATAGATCTCTTGTGTGGTTTTGTGATTGAAGTTGACTCTGGGTGTGCCCAGAAATGAAGCATTTGAAAAATCATATCAGTAAAAGAGAGTGGACAATATTGTAGCAGATGGGGGCATTAAACTCCCCAACTAGAGGCTCCTCTCCTCTGGTACCTAATTTCATGGGAGTGGGGAATGATGCAAGCCCATGAGTTTAGCCACAAAGAAGGCAAATTCAGCACTCCATGGAAACATTCTTGGGCTATCCCAAGCTTTAATTCTACACTCCTTTTGTGAGTTTTCATTTTCAATAGAAAAATCTGTGGCTAGGATTGAAAGTTCTATAGCAGCTTAGGATCATCAAAATAAAAAGGCTTGGTATTGTAACTTGTGAGTGACGGCTATAACTACTTCTCCAGGGGAAAATTCCCACAAATTGCTTATTGATGAATCAATTGCCCTGAATGCCAGTTACCATTACAAGATGTTACCAAGAGATATGCTAATTCCTCTCCAGAACGCTACTGCTTTATGTCCATTGCTAATCGTGGGAGGAAAAGCTGTGCTAGTTTCTAAGATAAAAATAATCCAAAAGCTAGACATATAATAATCCTTGCCCTGTAAATTCCATTCTAACAGTCACTTGTGTTCATGATAATAGAGTTTGAAGATATATTCTGACCTGTCAAAGAGAGTTCCAAATCACATGCATAAACATGAACTAGATATTCTGAGTTATTCCCTGAATATAAGAGGCACCTTCTGAAGCAGAATTAACACCTTTGGGTCCCTGGTGTTGGATACAACATTGCAGCCTTAATTTAATGACCAGCACTTGCATAACCTGAAGAAATAAATGTAACCTCCAGACTTATCTAAGGGTTAAGAAAAGTATTGCAATAAGAAAACTCAGTTTAGTTCAAAATGTCTGTCATTATAAACAGTAACTCAAATTTACTGTTATTTCCACTTGCTAAAAAATAAATGCAAATGTCTTTGTCTAGTCTTTAGTATGCCTGGGTATAAGAAGTAGCTCTCTGCATCTTATTACTTGAGGATTGTTTTCTTCAAAATTCTTCTTCACTATCCACCATTGCTAGGAACTAAAACATGTATCCAAAAAGTTCTTCTTGCAAAAAAAGATATCCTTAGGAGAATAGACACAGTGAAGCATTAACACATTAGCATAAATTAGTTGGTGGTAGATTAATTACCATTTTCAACTCTGGGTTCTTAATTATGTTTTTGTTCTTACGATCTTCTAAAGGGTTGTTTCTTTGTGTCTGTGTCTTCAGAGATGGAGAGCTCAAAGACTGACAATCTCCTTAGCTATCTCTATATTCTCTTGTCCCTCTTCCTCCTTGACCCTCTAATATCTGGCAACATAACAAGCAAATAGTTTTCAACAGATGGCTATTGAACAAAAGAATTAATAATTAAATATTAAAACATAGCTAGTTGATTCAAAAATTCAGAAGTGAAGTACAATAGTGTTTTTCTTTTTATCATAAACAAGTCAAATTTATTTTAAACTATTTACTTTAATTTATTATTTTTCAAAGATTTATTTATTTTCTTTAAAAGAGTGTGCTGGGAGGAGAGACTGGAGGGGATGGAGAGAGAGTTCTAAGCAGACGGCACAGTGAGTATGGAGGCCAAAGTGGGGCTCAATCCCACAGTCCCAGGATCACAACTGAGCTGAAACCAAGATTTGGATGCTCAACCACTGTGCCACCTAGACACCCCAAATAATTTTATTTTAAACATAGTTATCCCCAGTGTATGGTTACTGTAATGGAAAGAAGTAGATTGGAATAAAGATCCTGTTCTGTCCATATCTGGTCCATTCTACCCCCTTTGAATCATTCTACAGTTCCCAAATATCTCTATTGTACATCACTTCCACTGAACATTTCCAGAAGGAGATCAAGAAGCATGTTCAGTAGGTTGTATTGTACTTCAATATGATAGCCTTGCCTCTGCAAATATTACTTTTCCTAGGAAATAAATCACTAAAAATCACAGAGAAAGAGCCAAAGAGTCTTCAGCCTATGATTACTTTGCTTGTAACTTTTACAATAAAAAGAAATAGAAAAATCTCACTGAGACATTTCAGTGCACATATCATGGTTAAGACATCCAAGGTAAGTTGCATTTGTTTCCACTGTAGCTGCTGAGCTGCTTTGGCATATTTCTAAATAAACTTGCTACAGAGGGGAAATACCAGTTACACAATGCATGCCTGGGTGAGGTAGAACAAGAATTATATTGCTGTATTTTTTTTAGTCAGGATGGCTTTAATATGGAAGTACCAGAAAACACAACACGTTTAAACAATAAGGAAATTTGTTGGCATTGGCTAGAATACAAAAGTCCAGAGGTAGGATAGCTTGAGGATCAGCTAATTTAGTGGATTCAGATTTTTTGCCCTTTGGTGTTTATGTCTCTGAATACATTATACGTTAGCCTCATCCTTAAGAAGAAATGGGGATGGATGCATCACTTCTGGGCCTCACAATCATGCAGGATGGTCACGGGGAACAAAAACGTGCCCTTTGCTCTTTTCTTGCTTAACACAGAAAAAAATATTTCCCAGAAATTTTACAAAATTCATGTCATATCTCATTGCCACACGTCCAATCAGGAATATGCCACACCCTGAAACTGAGGTCATCCTCCCAATCACAGGACTTCAATACAAAGTGAGGGGATGAAATGGGCATCAAGGCGAAAACTATCATTTCCAACCAGACCATCATTGTGCCAGGACTATAGAATAACCATTAAACACAATTCTGATACTTTCAGCTAAAAATGAAATTTCTCTCTAAGAAACTCTAAGTTTCTCTCAAACTTACCCAAAATAGCAAAAAAGATACAACAAGAGGGGGGCAAACCTCAAATCACACACTATAAAATATCTCCCAAATATTATAAAATTGGGGCCAAAATAAATAAGAGTGTTGAGAGACAACATGTACTTCCTTAGGCTGTTGGCAAAATACTGAGAGGCTAAAGTAAGTGACACTATCCAAAAGCTCCATGCAAGGATGTTGTAATTACAAGAGCAAGATCTGGCTATGTATCAGGGAGCTGGGAGTGGGTGGATACAGTAGAAGCACGGAGTATATGATTCAACAGAGGTGATAAACATGAGAGCCTAACTGCCAAACGGAGAAGATGTGACATACACATGAATGGAGTTTCTGAAGAATAAAACAGAACTTATGAAACAGAGAAAAGTATCCAACAATACAATAGAAGAAAACTCCTCTGGAATAATTGATAGAACTGAATCTATAGGTTGAAAGAAAAACCTTGACCTAGAAAAAATGATACAGAATAATCAATACCAAGCTATATCCTGATAAGGTTCCTGATCTTCAAGAACAAAATGAATTTTGAGTTTACCACAAGCAGAAAAATAAGTTTCTGAAGTAGGCAGAAATAACCACGCAGGTCCCAGAGACTCCAAGAACCATTAATTATGTAAATCACAGATCAGGGTCTACAAACTTCTAAGGGAAACTCAAAAGGAAGTAGGGCTTTTCTTTAGCTTAAATGCTGTCAGGAAGCAGCAGTATTGTTGTGACTGATACCCTAATAATTCTTATCTAAAAGGTGAGAAGAATTTAGCAAGGCAAAATTTGTGATTGGTAAAGAATCCACAATCACTCAGATTAGACAGGATAGGGGGATATTTGATTATTTCTGTGGTTTGGACCATGTTTTTGTCTGTTGATGGTTTTCTATGAAGTTGTTTGTGTTCAGCAGAACACGTTGGCCTGGTTGTGAGTGTCAGACCAGCTCCCAGCGGTCAGGGACTGCTGTCCTCTTCCTCAATTGTCTGTAATAGAAAGTTATATTGTGAATATGAATGTCTGTATATTGTGTTTTGGGACTTCTGATATTCCTTAGGAACTCGAATCATGCAAACAAAATTGATACTTATAAGTTGCGATAATGAGCAAATGTGGTTTCAGGATTTCATTATGTTATGCATATGCTGTTATAATTTTTTGAATGTGGGGTTTGCACTGCAGTAGTTACAAAAACTATAGTAATAATAGTAATAACAGCTGCTGTCTATTGTGTCTAAGATGTACCACACAACATATAAGTGCTCTATCTTGGCATCTCTTTTACCTCTCTAAAAACCCGGAAAGGTAGATATAATTACAGATAATTGAAGATAAACGTGGAGAGTGTACATAATTTCCCCAAGGTTGCACACAAAATACATGGCAGAGACACAATACATTTCCATGTCTAACCTCAAACCCCATATCATTTAAATTGACAAATGTTAATAAGTTTTCAGAAACATATTATTTTCTATTATCAGAACAGGAAATGCTAAAAACAGCAGTAGCAGCAGCAACAATAGCATAGAAAGTACATTTTTGTTTAAAAAAAAAAAAACAACTCTTGAGACTGCCTCTTTCCCCCTTACAGGTTTTTTATTTTAATTGAAATTTATTGGATTACCTGATATTTGCATAGTGACTTCCTTATCATGATTTTTTTTTTTCCAGCTGATCTCAACTAATTGGTTTAGAATGAAATTCTTTTTCTCCAGATTTCTAGCTTCACTGGTGGGTAAAATTTAGGTAGTAAAGTTTCTCCAAAGCACAGTGAGGAACCCATCTGTGGTGGTATAAGCCACAGATGATCACAGAGAACAACGCTCCTGATCTAGGTAGCATCTGACAGCCCTCCTCTGCTGGTCCCTTTTGGTAATGTGCTGATGAGCTGAGAGCCCAAGACAAAATACAGTGACATTTTTGGTTGACAATTCTTTTAGAAGATTTCCCATTCTTGAGCTGCCCTTGAACTAAAACATGCATAGAAGATGCCATCTGGCCAATAAAACTTCCCAGGAATTAGCTCACCAAGAATACTTTATCTTTTATAGTTTACCCCAGCCTCCCCAAAAGGCTACTAAATGAGGGTTAAATCCTTGAAGTTGCAACACTTTCCCATACTGCCCTGTCTGGGTTACCAATCTCTGATTGCCCTCTAGAATGTTGAAGAAACAGCAGAGAGTAGATGAGGGTTATATTGGTTTAGGGGTGCTGGTGAAGGGTGGGAACCTAGCTCTAGAGATCTCAGGTATGAAGGTATCCAATTTGACCTAAGAGAAATCCACAAGTTCCAGAGGAAGATGCTCCAGCCTGCACAGAGAGAGATGATAGTCTAACTCCAGTCAACATCTGGGTGAGCCGTATGGTTTGGACAGAACAGAATAGGAAAAATCAATGGGAGAAAAACTCTATCCAGATATTGTATGAACCAATCAACAGGAACGAAGAATTTTTAATATTTATTTAGTTGGCAATTGGAACTGATATTATATGTAAAATTTTTAGAGAGGAAAACTTTCTGGCATTTTTTTAAGATTTTATTTATATGACAGAGAGAGAGAGAGAGAGATCACAAGTAGGCAGAGAGGCAGACAGAGAGGGGATGGGAAACAGGCTCCCTACTGAGCAGAAAGCCCGATGCAGGGCTCGATCCCAGGACCCTGAGATCATGACCTGAGCCGAAGGCAGATGCTTAACCCACTGAGCCACCCAGGTGCCTCACTTTTGGGCATTTTTGTGTGAAAGTGTGAATCCAGCTGTCTCTTACCCTTCCACATACCAAAGATGGCTCTTCTTTCTAAGGCTTGGATAATGACCACTCAAACTCCCAATACACTTGACCACCAGAGTCAAGCCCTTTACATGGCTTCCCTCACTGATTCTACCAGGAATGTTGCAAATTGTGCACACTTGTCTGTACCCTATCACCTCCTGACCCCTTACCAACCCCTGTGTCCCCTTACACTGCTGCTCCCTTCCTTTTACTACTTCTTCCAGTGTAGGCACTGATCTACCCCTCACTTCTCCAAAGCTCAGCTAAGACCATCACATTTAGCCAAATCCTACTGCTGGTTTAGGAAACACAAAAGGTAATTAGAGAAATTACAAAACATTTGACTGTTGGTATAAAACTAGAATCTGCCCAAGGCCTCTAGATGGTGCACCTCCAGGGTCCCCTTATCAGTACCTCTCTTCTGGTGTCTCATGACCTTCTTCCCAGACACCAGTGCCAACCTGAGCATTCTTTCTCATCCAGTCTATGCCCTTGACCCCTTAGAAGCTTCCTCTCACTCCCAGACTCAGAGAAGCTTCTGCTGAGTTATAACTCCTTTCACAAAGGGGACAAACCTGAGACTGCATGGTGGAACTTGTCCCTCCTACTTTTACCACTTAAAACAAAACAATTTTTTTTGCTTCATCTTTGCTTAACCATGAAGTTAAAATAGATGTTTTCCCAATACAAAAAGGGGACACTTTTCTCTTAAAGTTGAACTCATATCCCCACTCTAATAGAAGTTTCAGACTTATCCACCACCCTGTCAAAAAAATGGATGGTCCAGTCTCAGGTACAGTACCCTGAAAAATGAGGCAGAGGCAATATATTGCTGATGTTACCATAAATGTTATCAATTCCACTGTTAAAACAAAAAGCAGTTGATCCTACCAGATTTTCTTAAAAAAGAAAATATATGTGTTGATGGATATATTTTTCCCAATATCCTTCTTTCTAGAAAGCAAATCTCTGTGGCGGATCCCTTGGAGCAGAATAACGTCAGATTTCTGACATATTATGGAATTATATCAATTTGCTAATAAATTTATTAACATAAAGGCTCTCATTTTTTTTCTAGTGAAAGCATATTTTGCTTTTTGGGTTTTTTGAGAGAGAGAGAAAGAGAGAGAGAGAGAGAGAGAGACTGTATGTGCATGAGAATGAGCAGAGGGGAGGAGAAGAGAGAGAGAGAATCTTAAGCAGCTCCACACCCAGCACAGAGCCCCATCTCGCGACTCTACGATCATGACCTGAGACGAAATCAAGAGTGGGAGGTTTAACCAAATGATCTATCCAGGAGCCCCATGAAAGCATACTTTCAACACTTCTTAATCATATAATTAAAGGTTCTGTGTGCTCTTACACAGCAGAGGAGCTGGGATCCAGTTGGGCCTCCTTAGTGAAATTAACACCGCCCAAGGTCATTGTCCCTTGTTTAAAATTCCCACCTCAAAAACTTTTGTCACTCAGCCTCATCTGAGCCCTCCATTTTGCTAGAAGCCTTTAAATTATTAAATGATTGTCTCAGTACCTCACATTTCTTCTAGTTCTTTATGAAATGATCTTGGTGCAAGGTTTTGCCAGTTTCATTCAAAGTGGCTACTTTTATTAATGAATGGTATAAATTGCTTTTTGGCCACCTGTAGTCAATTATCTTCTAGATAATTCTTCTAGAATTAAATAAATTTTATCTAGATTCCACTTTCCTTGTTGAGATGGTCATTTCCTTGTATTTTAAGGACTCCTTTCACTCCTCTACAGAGTTTTGAATCCTGACCTCACCCCTAACCAACAAAATGACAGCCCCATGTCCATCCATATGTAATCCCTTCTTTTTTTTTTCTGAAATCCTTCAGCCTTCACTCTGCTCTCACAGCCATCTTCCACTGCTTATTTTAGCTTTCCAGATAACTGACAAGAGTCAATATATTGGCCTGAAATTTGTCTGTAGCAATTTAGTATCTAGAGCCATGACCATTAGCCTTCTGAAGTAATGGGGAGTTTTAACTCTATTTTCTTTGAAATGCTACAACATGGCTTCTGTTAGGTCTCACCTAAGTTCTAACCTGAGTAAAGTTGATGTCTGATTTCACTGGGTTCCATGGCTTTGCATTTCAATTTTGCTTCCCTTTTTAGAAATATCAATCGTATTTATGTTCAGAATTTCTGTTTATCTTATCGCCATCTCATAAATTAGCATACTCATAAATTAGTGGTGGGTGTGGGAAGGAAGCTGGGCATAGGTCAGAAAACCAGAGCTAAAATCTACCATTTAACACTCATATGTATTGGGTAATTTCTTCAACCTCTTCTTAGCATTAGTTCCTTCATCTTTAAAAGAAGGCTAATTGGGGCACCTGGGTGGCTTAGTGGGTTAAGCCTCTGCCTTTGGCTCAGGTCATGATCCCAGGGTCCTGGGATGGAGCCCCACATCAGGCTCTCTGCTCAGCAGGCAGTCTGCTTCCCTCCCTCTCTCTCTGCCTGCTTGTGATCTCTGTCAAATAAGTAAAAAAAAAATCTTTGCGACGACATGGATGTAACTAGAGGGTATTATGTTTAGCGAAATAAGTCAATCGGAGAAAGACAACTATCATATGATCTCCCTGATATGAGGAAGTGGAGATGCAACGGGGGTTGGGGCTAAGGGGGTAGGAAAAGAAAAAATGAAGCAAGATGGGATTGAGAGGGAGACAAACCAAAAGAGACTCTTAATGTCATAAAACAAACTGAGGGGGGTGGGGGCAGGGGGGTTGGGAGAGGGGGGTGGGGTTACATTATATGTTTAAATAAAAAATAAATAAATAAAAAATAAAAATGTAAAAAAATCTTAAAAAAAATAAAAGAAGGTTCTACCTACATTGGTCAGCGAGAACACTTGCGACCAGATGTAAATAGGCACATACACAAACACATGCATAATTGAAGGTATTACAGCTTACAAAAAAAAAAAGAAGGCTAATACTTACCTCACACAGATGTGACAATGATTCAGTGAGATCACAAGCCTGGACACAAACCCCTCAGGTCTGTTGATTATCATTCTATTCGAGGACATCTCACATAGCATCAGGAAGATTAGCCAAATGATGTTGAAGCATTTTTAAGTTTGTTTGTTTGTTTTAATTTGACAGAAATCACAAGCAGGCAGAGAGACAGGCAGAAAGGGAAGGGGAAGCAGGCTCCCTGCTGAGCAAATAGCCCGGTTTGGTTCGGGGCTCGATTCCAGGACCCTGAGATCATGACCTGAGCTGAAGGCAGAGGCTTAACCCACTGAGCCACCCAGGTGTCCCTGTTGAAACATTTTTAGTTAAAATTTTAATATGTATACAAAGTATATGCCACACAATTAGATCATTTTCTTCTGTTATCTTTCCATCCTTTGCATCTGGGAAGGCACTAATACCTTACTTATCTGGGCATCCTAGCTCTAGAGTTTCTGTAAAAGCAGGAATTACGTGCAACATTCTAGTATATAGTACAGGGAAAAGGAGAGCTACGTTTGCATGGCACTGAGGAATCTTCTATTTTTCATATCAAAGAATGGAAACTGGTGAAATTATGAGGGTGTAAAAGCATCACTGCCCCTCACACAACTCCAGTCTTCCCCTTGGTGCTGCCAGTGGTTGGGTACAAAGGGGAGAAGGAACTACCTCTATTTTGTAAATCAGCCATTCAATAGACCACCCAAGACAACCCTTGAATTGGACATTGCAGCCAGAAACATGCATTATGTTTGCACTTTTAAAAAAAGATTGTATTTATTTATTTGACAGAGAGATAGATAGCACAAGTAGGCAGAGAGGCAGGCAGAGGGAGAGGGAAAACAGGCTGTCTGCTGAGCTGGGAGCCTGATGCTATCCCAGGACTGTGGGATCATGACCTGAGCTGAAGGCAGCTGATTTACTGACTGAGCCACCCAGGCTCAGTGCCCCATGTTTGCACTTTTTAAGTGTGGAGAAAACCTTCCTAATGAGCACAAAAAAATTAAGAAACATAGAGAATACCGGGTCCCACCATTTCCCATTTTAAGCCTCATTATATGAGAGTATTCACCTCTAGAGAGCAGCTACACACTCTTCAGCCCTCTCAGAGCTTGCGACACTCTGCCCACCAAAAAGTTTTAATGTACTGTTCAAAATATTCTTTCTCAGCTCATGCCATAAATTCCAATCATTTTCAGATCCAAAAGGCATAACCACCACCATAATTTGTGAGAATGACCATTTTTACACTATGTACCAAGTACTATGCTAGACATATAAGACACAAAGACTATATCATGCTGTTAGAGTCCCTAAGGAGCTTATAATTTAGGTGGAGAGTTAAGAAAAATGTAAAAGAATAAAGAAAGGAGCATAAGTTCAATATAACCAGACCAGTACAGAAGATTAGAGGCAGTAGGGATCCTCACAGGGTTTGTGGTTGTAGGGCAGACTGCTAATTCTTTTCCCCCTCCCCACAACCTCTCTGAATCTCCCACCCTCCAGCATTTCCTCTTCTTCCTTTTAGTAGTAAGGCACTGAATTTTCCTGGGATCAGACTCCGAGATGGACACATTTCCCAGTCTCCCTTGCAGCTAAGTGTGGTCATGTGACTAAGTACTGCCTAATAAGATGTGAATGGTAAATGGTGTGAGCAACTTCCAAGTCACACTTTTCAATAAAATCTGCTTTATCCATCATTTTCTCTCTTGCCTTTACTGTAGGCTGGAACATGGACATGTACACTTTGCCTTTACTAAAGCTCTTACTATTTAGATGAGTAGAATGATAAGATAGAAAAAAACCTCTGATTTATCTCATACATAAGAGTGGCCTGGCCATTCCAGACTGCCTGCTTACCTAGACCATTGCATAGGAAAGTAATTATCTACGTTATTTGAGTTATTGAATACTGTGGTCTCTTTATCATAGCAGCTTAACCTGTACACTGGTAAAAAAGAAGTGTCCTGATGAAAAGTCTTGAAGTGTGGCCAGGATTTAGATGAAAAGGGAAGTGAAAATGAGGGATGGAGGTAGTAAGACAATAAGAGTTCTGAATTTAAAAATGAGAGCAAAGATGTAGATGTTGCACCAGAGATGCTTGAGGGGGATTTGATGGATCCATTTTGTTGAAGGTAAAGATACACACACAGGAGGGGTAAAAGACAAAGTTCACATTGGGTTTGGGCCAAACTATTGAAACGCTTAAGTAGGGGCACCTGGGTGGCTCAGTGGGTTAGAGCCTCTGCCTTCGGCTTGGGTCACGGTCTCAGGGTCCTGGGATCGAGCCCCACATCGGGATCTCTGCTCAGCAGGGAGCCTGCTTCCTCCTCTGTCTCTGTCTGACTCTCTGCCTACTTGTGATCTCTGTCTGGCAAATAAATAAAATCTTAAAAAAAAAAAAAGAAACGCTTCAGTAATAAAGTAAAATTCTTCACATAGGAAATGGGACCAATGCTTTAATAGAAGGGTGCTGGATGACCAGGGGCAGCTGGCAGAGATGCCCTAGGAGGGCTAAGGAAAGGGGAGTCTGAACCGGAATGGGAAGAAAGAACAGATTCTGGAGAGATATTTGCTGGTCTTGGTGACTACTTGGGTATGTAGAGGTGAGATTTTGAGCCTGGTGAGTGGAGGATAGTAATAGCACAGAGGAAGTACTTTAAAAATTTACATACAAAGGAAATTTTGATTTTATAGACCCTGAGATGATAGCAGTGTATCCATGAGGAAACATCCAACAGCAGAAACGCAAAGCTAAAGCTCTGGGGATCTGTTCAAGTTGGAGATACATAATTAGAGGCATCCAAGAGACGGATTAAAGCCATAAAAAAAAAAAAAAAAAGAATGACAGAGAGATAGATGAGAAAACAACAACAAAAAGAACAGTGTTATTGAAGGTCAGGGGAAGATTTTTTGTAAAATAGGGACAAATTGACCTAAGAGTAGGTGAGAGGGAGGCTAACAACAGAAATAGATTGAACTTGGCTCCTGGGTTCATGTTCTCCTTATCTGTATATCCTCACATCTAGCTTTACTTAAAATTTTTTCTCTAAAATCTGTTCTTTTTTATTCTCTCTGCTGCCAAGACACTCATCACATCCTGCCTTGATTTACACAAACTCCTTCTCATCGGCCTCTTTCTCATCAGTTCCCTACTCCAGTCTCTGCCAAATGTTACTGCCAAGTCCATTTTCCTTTCCTGCTGTTCAGACTCTGTTTCTCCCACTCCGCTTTGGCTTCTCTTCACCTTCCAGCCTTTCCATGACTCCACCTGTTTACAATTCTTCCTGTCCACCTCCCACCCCCAGTCCACATCCCACCCCCACTCCTCCCTCTGGCCCTGACATCAACTCTGGCATCTTCAACCATCAGACTCAGGCACTCAACTTCAGGCGAACATCCTACGTCATCCTCCCCCACAGACCTCCCAACTCATGTGCATCCATACAGCTCCTAGTGCTGCTGCAAAGAAACCTAGCATATCCACTTTATGAAGCTTGCTAGCTCTAATAACTGTATGCTGTGTGCTGCTTTCCCCCAGAGTATACACAAGAGTATTGCTTGTACTGTACTCTTTCCTGTCCCTGTTACCTCTAGGGCCTTATATTGTTTGTTCTGGAAGAACATGATTTCATTACTGTCAGATGATTTCTATTTCTTGTAAAGCACTTATTGGTGTTACCTTGGGGTACTGTGTAAATAATACAAATCTCACAATGCCTCTTTGATGAGGGGGCTTAAACCCAACCAGGGTGTCCAAAAGCACCTTGAGTTTTATCTCAGTAATGCCTGGAAGAAAACCATATCTGTCAAGAAAAAGGAGAAGATTAATGTATAGAAAGGAAGCTGTGATGCTTCTATTGTGCTCAACAAATAATGTACACCAAAAAAATTATCTAGTGAAAAAGAAATTCAGTGGACCTTATAGATAGCTCAGCATAAAATCCTTTACAGCTGTGGAAACATTTCTCAAGGACATATTGCACTGTCATCATATAAAAGCAACAATTTAATTGCCACCTTTGAACCTTTGCTCATGCAAGTTTCACTTAGTAGAGATACTAATGTACTTTATTTTTGATGAAAATACTCACTATAGAGCCTAGAGAATTTTAAATAAGATCTATATTCATAAATACATAAGAACAAAAAATTAATAAACTAGTATATGTCTCTAAGAGCATAATTTAAATGATTGCTGTTTAACCCTAAAAATCTTTTCAAGAAAAAAAGACTTTAATACCTATCATTAATTTAAATGCACTTGATATATCCACAAAATGTAGAAATCGAGTATCAGAGAAAGATGTGTCCCTTTTTTGCATGTTATTTCCTTTAAAAGGTGAAAAACTCCCGATATTCAACATCCAAGTTTTATTTTCAACAAGAATCAGAAAATTGTCAAAGACAAACTGTTTTCCATCATACAAATGACTTGATCACAGATAATAAAATTGTGGTAACCTCAAAGCCTAAATAACCATGTAAATGGGTTCTCTGTTCTTTGAGACAGATGGTGGATCACAACAGAGATGGGTTATAAATTCCAAAAAGATTGTCCTCCAGGATATAACAAAAAATAACTGAAGAAGTAGATTTAAAATATAGTTGAGGTGGAACCAAAATAGAAAAATCACATCAATTTTTAAGAGATCAAGAAGACAGAAACAGAGAACATACAGCTTGTATTAGAACTACTCTGGGAAGAAAATCATTTTGAATTGAAGTATTATGCGTATGTTAACAGAAGGATATTGGAATGTATTTCAACAAGATGAATAACATTATCTGCTTCATTATATATCATGTCCAAAATTGTCAGAAACTTTAGCCTAGTATGTCTATCAATCATCTTATCACTTGCTGGTGGCCCAGAGGTATGCCAACCAATCCTAACCATTGTTGGGAGCTCTTAATCTCCTGTTTCTAGATCTTAGCTGAATAATATGAGAGTAAATTAGAAACTATTATGGAAGATAGTTAGGTCTAATTAAGGAGATCTTGCATTTCCATAGGACTCAAATGAACTCAGATTTAAATATAGACCACCTTATATAGGTAAGGATCTACAGTCATCATCTATCAAAAAGCCAATAATAGGGGTGCCTGGGTGGCTCAGTGGGTTAAAACCTCTGCCTTC
>ML102527.1:0-31992 GCA_003697995.1 Taxidea taxus jeffersonii | reverse complement strand
TCTCTGGTCATGATCCCAGGGTCCTGGGATCGAGCCCTGCATTGGGCTCTCTGCTTAGCAGGGAGCCTCCTCCTCCTCTCTCTCTCTGCCTTCCTCTCTGCCTACTTGTGATCTCTGTCTGTCAAATAAATAAATAAAATCTTTAAAAACAAAACAAACGAAACAAAAACCAAAAAGCCAATAATAAATGTTCAGAAAGGCATGGGCATATATGGTTTGGCAAAAAATCAGAAGTACCAATTTCAACACTGAATCCTTTGATATGTTTTCTCAGGTCATTTGGCGATATTATTTTTTATGTATATGTACACACACACACACACACACACACACGCACGCATATGCACAGCATTCACCCCTGCTCCTCCCTCTGCTTGGGCCTTCCTCCCTGTTATCCAGGGTTATGCCTATTCAGGCTTCAAGTCTCCTTTAAATGTTATTTCGCTTAATACAATTCACAGAAGCTTGCAGCTTTTCTTTAATATGTGAATACCAGTTGTGATTAATTGTACTGTCCGTGTCTCGGGTAAATGACAAACTCCAAAGAAGAGAGAACCTATCTTTTTTTTTTTCAAACTGTATTCCTAATGCCTAGTACAGTACCTGACTCATAGGAATGGCTCAATGAAGGTTAGTTGAGTGAAAGGAAAAATGGAAGATTCTTTTGGTGAGTAGGGTGTTATCTGAACACTTCAAAAAACCCTGCTTCTACTTATGCAGAGATGCCTTCGGGTACAAAAGGAAGGCTTCTTTTGGATACATTATTGCTTTGCTTCATTTACCTCATGGATCCAAATGCAAACCTCAAGGCTTTCCCCATGGATACTTGGATAACCAAGGAAAGTAACAAATGTCTAGGATTTGGGAGTAGATAAGAACTAGAAGATGTCTCTGGCTTAGTCATCCTGGAGAGGGAAGTGACTGCCCCCATTAATCTTTAGTGGTATGCAATGGAGACCTCAGGCACCATGGCAGAAATAGATCATCCTCATCACAGAGATGATGAACAACTGGCAGATGACAGAAGGTCTTCATGAGACCTGGGGTGATTTAATGAAGACCTCAAGCATATTTTAATCTACTTCAATATAAGATTTGTGGATTATGATAACTAGAGCAGTGTGGTCATAGTACTTAAGAGAGTAGCCTTGCTCTTGGGAATAGGATGATTTCAAGAAAAACCATCAAAATAAGTCTTGACCAGTGGAAGTTCTGAGTAACACCTAAATAGATCGAAGAGAGAAAGTGCTACTATAGTCAAGATTACTGCTGATATGCAGTGTGTTATACATTGTGAAAGACTAGTTCACTGAACCCTAACTCCTTATAAAGAGACCTATCAGACAGTTCTGCTCAAAACTGCATTTCTGAGTTGGTATAGTATTACATTCATGCATGCTTTCACTTTTGTTCCATGGGCCACCAATAAATTTGAAAAATGTTACACCTCATCCTCTTCTTAGAGGGTCACAACTGTGCACAGCATATTGATGGGAAGTTCTATACTAACGAAGTCTTCAACTCTTTGACCGTGAAAACCTGTTTTTCAGAAGAGATTTATGTGTCATGAAGGATAGTCTTAGTAAAGTTGCTGTATCAAACAATCTCTAACCTTCAGTGGCTTAAAATAACAAGGTTTACTTTTATCTCATGCTACGTATCTACTGTTGGTTGACTGCAGATTCTGTGCCATGTGAACCTCAGTCTAGGATCCTAGGTTTCAGAAGAGTCACCACATAAGCAGAGTTCTAGCAGAGAGGAGGAAAGCTCTGGATGCTTTCACAGTGAAATGTTATAGTCTGAAAGTGACACTTGGAATTTTGGCTCACAGCTTATTGGTCAGAACTAGTTACATGCCCCCCACCTGAGCATCTACCCAAAGAGTAGACAGAAATATTCAGTGAACAGCACTGACAACTAAACCTGTTAACCTGACTGAACATTAATGGTCATTGAAATACAGTTAGAAACCACTGCAACTCATGGTTCTAAAAATAAGGATAATAATAACCATTCAATAATGTTCAGCACCTATGCCATACTTAATCAGGAATAAGAAATAAGGAAGTCTGACTTCTTTTTTTGCACTTTTCTAGGAGGAAGAGGGGTATCACCAAAAAAACACAATTATTTTGGAAGATTTTATTAAAACAATTTCTTTTCACTTTGAAGTCTCTAGTGGAATTTCCACAACAGATAACAATCATTTTCCAGCCAATTCCCCATTGCTTCTCTCAAATACAAATATAAAATAGAAAGCGTGGATAATTCCACAACACAGCCTATTTCTCAGCCACTAGAGGGACATATAAAATAATGCCCATTTACAGTGTCTCTTTCACAGATGGGCAGAGTTAATGTTGTCATCAGGCATGGGCCTGATATAAAATTATGTAAGATATATAATAAGAGGAATAAAATTGGCATAGAATTCATCTATAAAAAATTAAGTCTATTTTGTGCTACTATCATAACCTTTGAAAATTAATTTCTGATAAATCTACCAAATCAAACTGTCTAGTGCCTTGGTATCTTACATGATAGTTGGCCATAACTGTATCACATAATGACACAGCACAAAGTGATAGTGATGATGTTCAGAAATAAGAAAAAATGGTTTTGAGATGTTTTTACCTGTATATCAAGCACAATGAAGGTTCTTATCAGTGGACATTCAAAAGTCCTTAATTTACTTTTTTCTGTGAGAAACACAGGGCATGTTAAATTTGTATCATTTACTCAGCCATCCATCTCCAAGTTCCACACCAGTTCCTCCTTATAGATTTTTTATATGCAGTCATAGTTACGTTACCTAAAATAATGTCAAATGCTATGAGTGATGCTTGGCACATAGTAGCTTCTAATACAGCTATAATAGTAGCTACTAATATAATAATACTATGGAATATATAGTATTATAATATTATATAGCTATAATAGTAGCTACTATGTGTTGGTGGTGGTTGTTGTTGTTGCTTTGGTTGTTGTTATTATTATTATTATTTCATGTCTGACTACTGATTCTTTGTATGTCTGTCATATGCCCTTCAGAAATTCTCGGGTATGATTTGCTTTAGTTGCTCAACCCAGCGCTCCCACAAGGGAGAAAGTCTAATATGCAAGGCGTCTTCTATATTACATTTTTCTTATTTGGGACAAAACAGGCAAATCACAAATCATCCTAGAAGTGATTGAACTGATCACAAATGTGCTTATAATATTAAGTGTGTGTGTAAACCCCTAGGTAAATGTTACCAAGTAATTATGTGAAATGGCAAATGTTGAAAACAAATTAAAATAATTTTTGATCACTTCATCACAAAGATAACACTGACTAAAACAGCCCCTTCTCATATTTCATTACCTTTAGACTGTGGGAAATCACTTGCAATATTATTAAAGTATTTCACCATATATTTTATTTTTATAGTAATGAATCTGATATGCTCTACTCTCCTTTGGTTTCTTATATATCATCCATATATCATTCATTCCATTCACTTAAAGCATCATCTTCATTTCCAGGTATTTCTGTTGGTGACTGGTCAAGAGAAGTTGAATCTTTGTATCTTGTTGAACTCAGCTCAGACTGTATCTCAGTTGTTGAGGCTTTTTCTCCCCAGAAAGACTTGACTGCCCCCCTGAAGAAAAAGCAGAAACAAAACAAAAGTCCATCAAGAACTGAAAACCAGTGGCACCTGGGTAGCTCAGTGGGTTAAGCCTCTGCCTTTAGCTCAAGTCATAATCTCAGGGTCCTGGGATGGAGCCCCACATCTGGCTCTCTGCTCAGCGGGGAGCCTGCTTCCCCCCCACCGCCCCTGCCTACTTCTCTGCCTACTTGTGATCTCTCTCTGTGTGTCAAATAAATAAATAAAAAATCTTTTAAAAAAAGAACTGAAAACCAAAACTAAGTAGATATATATAATTTTCTATATTTAGAAGTGCCTCCTTAATCACAATTTATTTTTAGTTTGTGGTATATCCACTATATTTATGGTAGTAGATGAGTCCTCAGACCATACTCATATAAGTATTAGAAATATTCTTTAAAAAAAATGAATTGGGGTGCCTGGGTGGCTCAGTTGGTTAAGTCTCTCCCTTCAGCTCAGGTCATGGTCCCAGAGTCCTGGGATCAAGCCCCAAATTGGGCTCCTTGCTCAGCAGGGAGCCTGCTTCTCCCCTGCTTGCTTGTGCTTGTTCTGTCTCTCTCTCCCTTCCTCTCTCTGTGTTAAATAAAATCTTAAAAAAAAAATTTAATTAGAGTAGGTTACACTAACCAAGTTTTAGAGTTGTGAAAACTACAACTGAACAATACACATATTCATTCAAAACTTTTTTTTGCAATTACTATGTAAAATTATAAAAATTGCACATATTTCTCTCTCATGGTGGGAAGCAAGTCGTGAGCTCAGGTAGCCTGAAGTAGAATAGTTGCAGGAGGTATACAGGGTGTTGGACTGTTTCAAGACACATGTGGGAGGCCTCATGGGCAGGTCTTTGGTTTCATCAAACATGCGGGGGCGGGGGGACAACAAGGAGGACATCAAGTAAGGGTGATGACTCAGTTCAACCCTTCACCTACCAGTTTATAATTATGAAGATTAGTATAAAGATCACGAATATGCAGATAATAACTCCTATGGTCAGCACAAAAACTAGGACTGCATCAGTGTCTGGTCGGCTTAATCTTTTCATTTGCAATTCTAGAGGAAAAAACACACACCTGATGATTATTACCACTGGAAAAAAAAAGAGATATATCTACATGGAAACTTTATAGCTAAAAAAAAAACTCTAAAAATTTTAAACACAGAAAGAATTAGTGGAAAGAAAGTTATTATTAGTAAACTTGCTCATCACCTTTGAAATGTCCTTTTCAAACATGAAGAAAAGTCAAAAGAATTGAACAATGAACATCCTGTATTCCCACCACCTAGACTCTACATCAACATTTTATTATCCATTTATGCATCCTTCTACAAATTCTTTATCCATCTTATTTTTCAATGCATTTCAACATAATTTGCTAATGTCTACACACTTCCCATAAAAATCTTCAACAGGCATATCAAACAAGTTCAATACTTGCTTACATTTTTTCTTTTGGAATAAAATTTATGATGAGTTGCACAAAGATTTTAAGTGTACATTCACTTAGTTTTGGCAAATGCAAACACACATATGTAATTCAAACCCTATGAAGACACAGAATATTGCTATACCCTATCAACTTCCTTGAGCCCCTCCCAGTTAATTCCTGACACATCCTCCGGAGGGAACTACTCTACTGATTTTCTTTTCCACCACAGACAGTTCTGCCTATTTTAGAACTTCATAGGGATGGAAACATACACTACGTATTCCTTCATATGAGGCTTTTTTACTCAGTCTATTTTAAAGATTCACCCATAATGTTGCATGTATCAATAGATTTTCTTTTTTGTAGATGAGTATTATTCCAATTTGTTTATTCATTCTTCTACTGATGGACATCTAGGCTGTTGCAGTTTTAAGCCATTATAAATAAACTGCTATGAATATTTTTATGCAAGTTTTTTGCAAACATACATTTTTTTACTTCTTTTAAATACCTAAGAGTGGAACTGCTGGGTCATAGGGTAGAGTTACACTTTAGTTTTCCAAGACATTCTAAGATCTTTGCCCAAACTGATTGTACTGGTTATACATGTTTTGTGAATTTTTTTCTCTCAGGTTTTGGCTTGCCTATTCATTTTTCTAATGATTCTCTTAATGGGCTAAAGTTTTTAATTTTGATGAAGCCAAACTTATCAATGTTTCCTTTTATGGTGACTGTTTTCTGAGTCATAACCCTTGCCTATTCCAGTATCATGCAGATTTTCTCCTATGTTTCCATTTTAAAGCTTTATGGTTTTAGATTTTACATTTAGGACAATGACATATCCCTAATTTTTATATATGTTGTAAGATAGGGTTTGAAGTTTATTTTTACACAAATATCCACACAACACTTTTAAATTATTCTTTCTCAAATCTTTCTGCTCTTCCTGCAAATAAGTCTATTTAAGAGACAAAGCCAGTCTATTGTATGTATTATAACATTGGTACAATGTAGGGACGCCTGGGTGGCTCAGTTGGTTAAGCGGCTGCCTTCAGCTCAGGTCATGATCCCAGCGTCCTGGGATGGAGTCCCACATCGGGCTCCTTGCTGGGCAGGGAGCCTGCTTCTCCCTCTGCCTCTGCCTGCCACTCTGTCTGCCTGTGCTCACTCCCTCTCTCTCTCTCTCTCTGACAAATAAATAAAATCTTAAAAAAAAAAACAAAAAAAAACCACATTGGTACCTTGTAAATTGGTGAAAAGCCAATTTGCATCAAATATTACTGACTTTACCAATTGTATAGCTTTCTTGTGGTCCTTCTCAGCCCCCCAAATTATAGGATCCTAAAGAATTTGTGTGGAGAAGGACCGAGAGATCACCAGATGGAACTACTGAATAACACAAATAAGTGAACCAATATTCAGGGCCATTTAATGATTTGCCAAGCTATGTTTTATATATTGTAATATTTTAATTTTGGTAAGTGCCACTCTACCAGAAGTAGTTTCCTATATGGGCAATCTCACTTATTTGTCTGGATTTTCATCCTACTCTTTAAACACCATGGTGTACAGTTTTTCATTTTCTGTAGTAATTCCAGCACTATAAACTCAATTAGTGATCTCACTAAATAGTTCCAAGTGTGACAGAGAAATCACATCATATTTATATTCCAACATTGTTGGATTTTTCAAATCTTTTCTTTTTATAATTTTAGATTGACAGAAGCAGTGAGGTTTTTTTTAAGCTAAAATGAAAGACACCTTTTAGGATTAAAACCTGAGATGAAGAAATGCAAAATCCATTCCATTTATTCACTACCCTACAATACTAGCCATGAGAGGATGAAGAGTGAGAGGTATAAAGATTTTACTTTATTTCAAGGGTAGTCTTCTTGCAAGGATCACTTTTATATCTAGACTACTTTTATACCTAAAAAAAAGTGGGCTGCATTTCCTTTTGAAAAATTTTAATGAAAAACAGACTGAATTTCAATATTCTCACTTCTTAGAAAAACTAAGCTAAGGTTTACATTTGTTTTCTAGGGCCACAATAACAGAGTACCACAAACTGGGTGACTTAAAAACAACAGAAATTTTTTGTCTCATAGTTCAAGAGCCTAAAAGTCTGAATGCAAGGTATTGGTAAGGCCACCCTCACTCCAAAGGCTCTGGGGATGGTCTTTCCTTTCTTCTTCCTACTTCTGGTGGCCTCGGATATTCCCTTATGGCTTATGGCAACATAACTCCAATCTCTGCCTCTGTTTTCACATGGCTGTCTTCTCCCTGTGTGTCTTTGTGGCTTCACATGACATTCTCTTCTCTCTCATTCTGTATTTGTGTCCAAATTTCCCTCTTCTTATGAGGACACCAGTCATAGTGAATTAAAGGCTCAGTCTATTCTAGTACGTATGACCTTATCTTTTTTTTTTTTGTAAACTCTATACATTTTATTTTTTTTTCTTTAAGCTTTTTTATTTAAACATATAATGTAACCCCACCACCCTCTCCCAACCCCTCTCCCCCCCACCCCCCTCAGTTTGTTTTATGACATTTAGAGTCCCTCCTACACTGTTGGTGGGAATGCAAGCTGGTGCAAACACTCTGGAAAACAGCATGGAGGTTCCTCAAAAAATTGAAAATAGAGCTACCTTATGACCCAGCAATTGCACTACTGGGTATTTACCCTAAAGATACAAACGTAGTGATCCGAAGGGGCATGTTTATAGCAACAATGTCCACAATAGCCAAGTTATGGAAAGAACAAGATGGGATCGGGAGGGAGACAAACCAAAAGAGAAGTATGACCTTATCTTAACTGAACAAATCCCATCTGCAATGATTCTATTTCCAAACACAGTCACATTCTGAGGTTCTAGGAGTTAGGACTTGAGAAGGGAGACACAATTCAATCCATAACAATGCCTAATTATAAAAACAACTATTGTGGAAGTGAAAAATCTGATGTATAGAGGATGTATAGGAAATTTTCATTAGCTAAACCATATTTATCCTAAAGATATTTCAGTTGTGTACTTGTTTCAAGGTAGTACCATACTGTGCTGACATTTATAGACAAAATATTTGTTTGATGTCCAAACAGCCAAAAGGGTCTATCACAGTGGTATTCCCAATTGTCATTTTTAAAAGAAACTAAGTGATACCAAAGTATTCTAGAAACATTTTGTCATTTAACCAGACCATGTACTGAGATGACAGCGCTAACCCACCAGCCTTGGACTGCTACAAGAAAGAAGTCGGGAGTTGGGGGAAATCGGAGGTGGAAATGAACCATGAGAGACTGTGGACTCTGAGAAACAAACTGAGGGTTTTGGAAGGGAGAGGGGTGGGGAGTTGGGTGAGCCTGGTGGTATGTACTAAGGAGGGCACATATTGCATGAAGCACAGGGTGTGATGCATAAACAATGAATCTTGGAACACTGAAAAAATAAAATAAAGTTTAAAAAAAAAACCAAAAATGTATTATGAGCTGCCAAGGCAAATAAATAAATAAATAAATAATTTTTTAAAAAAGGAGAAGTCAACTTTGTTTCATTTAAGGGCTAACATTTCAGGATCTGTGTTCTAGCCCTTAGCTTACACACTGTCAAATGCATATTGACTTCTATGAAACAAATTGAGGGATACTGGAAGGGAAGGGGGTGATGGAAATGGGGTAACTGGGTGATGGGCATTAAGGAGAGCATGTGATGTAATGAGCACTGGGTGTTACATACAACTGATGCATCCATGAATACTACCTCTGAGACTAATAATATACTACGTGTTAACTAAATTTAAGTAAAATAAAGTAAAATTTTTTTTTAAAACTTCCAATCACATGAGGAGCTATGGTCCTAATAAGGACTAGGCTGTGGGGACAAAAACCGAGAATGGCTCCCCAAAAGTTTTAATATACTGAACTAGTACTCACTGAGGTATTTTTTAGTTTGATGAGGTTTGGTCCTTTCTTGCCTTTTTTAGCATTTTATTGAAATTATATATGTCAATATATAATTGATATATTGATATATCAACTTAATATCTCAACTCAAGATTATGAGCTTTCACCATGAACGTTTTTTTAAGGTAGTAAAAACATTAAAGAAACTTATAGTTTATTTTTAAAATTCAGCCCTGAAACACTTTAGCTTATTTCCATTTTAATAAACAGTGTTATGCTGAAAGATGTTTCTAAACTATAGCATAAATTCTTTACTTGGGATTGAGAAAAAGCTTCAAGAAATCCATGAATTCTCTTAAAAAGTAGCTTTTAGCATGTTTGTTTATGTGGGTATTTTTCTGGGAAAAACCTCTTGAGCCTTGACTGGATTCTCAAAAGAACTTGTGACCAAACCCCTTCATACCTTCAACAATAATGACAACCATAATAAAATGGTTAAGAGCAAAATGAACAAAAAGAAATAATTGGATATAATAGATATCATAGACTAAACTGAAAGGACATGCACATGGATCCATTTTGCAAGGGAAGCACAGTGAGAAACTGTGCTTGATTTGTTTTTTTGTGACATATATTGAGGACTGCATTATTATTTCATCAAAAATATTTTCTCCAAATGAATAATTTTTAAAGAACCATGTTGTGATGTTTCTTAATTTTATTATTTTACTATATCAAAAATTTTGTAAGCATCCATGAGGATTCCATGTACTCATTTTCACTTTTGTGAAGAAGTAAGACAATATAAGTCAAATTAGAGCACTGTTCTTTGGAGATGCTTCAGGAATGCACCAAGTTTCCCAAAGTGAAACACATCTGACTCTACTTTGTGAAAAAGAAATTAAGCACTACCTTGTAGAAAGACTAAATTATATAAACCAGTGGTTTCCCAGAGGTTGTCTCCAAACCAGCAATACCTAGGAACTTGTTAGAAATGTAAACTATTGTGTTACCCCACCCTAGATCTACTGAATCAGGAACTCTGGGAGTGGGGCTATTAGTCTGGTTCAAGGAACCCTCCAGGTGATTTTATTGCTTTTTGGAGTTTGATATAAGCAAACCAAAACATTACTGGACACTTACCACTTGTTGTATAGATTGTGAATTTCACAGATGCTATTATTTCATTATTATCCACGGTGGAACACTCAAAAACCAAGGGATGAACTTCCCTGCGTACTTCCAGGATTGCTGAATCATTTGCAAGGACAATGGGTTGCTATTTAAAAAAGAAAAAAAAAGTACAAACATTCTTCATGTAAACTTAAGATCAGGAAACAATTTATTTCCCATAAGGAAAGAATAGTCATTATCTCTCAGTCTAGGACAGTAATTAATTATGCACATGGATTTTAGAGTCAGACATTCCAGACATCAATAATCCTACCACTTCTGCCTGTGTGACCCAGGACAAGATACACTCTGCTTCTCAGTTGCTTATCTGTAAAATGCGTATAAAGATAAGGATTACCTCATAGATAGTTATGTGAGTTAAAAGAAACTGTAGTGCTTGATGTTGTCTTATATTTAATAAGCCCTCCATTAATGTTAGCTATTGTTATCATCATCCAATTCCTATACATGCAAATAAAAACTTTGCTTCCAAAATAGAATACTTTATATAAAAGGGATGTTTTTAAATTCTGATAATAGCTGACCCCAAGACATATGTACAGTTTCAGCCCCACTTAATAATGCAATTATTATTGCTTTAAAATTCAATTCAATTCAAATCTCAATAACAAAGTTGTAAGATTTTAACTTCATTTTTGCAAACTGCTTCTAAAGAGAGTTTTCTGATAGCCAGCAAGCACTGGGAAAAAAAAATTTATCACTCACTAGCAATCACCACATTACATATGTTTATTACTTACTTGGTCTGGCCTTAGAAGTTTCCAAATATATTTGAAGCGATTTACAGGAGATATATGAATACATGCTAGTTTAACATTTTCAAGACTTTCTGAAACTGGTTTACCCCCTAAAAACAAGAAAAATTAAATACATATATACCGTTAGGCATTATAAATTGTTTTATAGAAAGGCTACTTTTAAAAGCCACTTTCGGCGTTAAAATCAACTATATGCTGGAAGTTCTCAAAATTATTATTGAGGGTTTGAATGTAGATGAGTAGAGATGAGTGATGGATGCAAAGCAAAGTAACCAAAAGAAGCAGGTGGGAAATACCATAGCTGTGTGTTCCTTCAGCAGAAAAAAATAGCAAGGGCAACCAGTTTAGTGATGTATTAGATTAAACTTGAGATCTGCTAGTGGCTTTGAATTTACTGGTTAGGGACTGTCCCCTGCCCATCCACCCCACCCCCCACCCCACCCTGACTAGAGATAATGAAATCTCAAAGTAGTGTAATATGATAAAGAACAGCTTTCAAAGTTCCCAATTTAAAGTTTGCCAATCTACTCATAAAATGTCATTACCAAAGTGTCAAGTATTTCACTATAGGACAGACTTGACCAGAGACCCTGAGTATAATAAGCTTCCAGTGTATTATGGAGACTATATGTTAAATTTTAGACATCACTGACAAATGTAAGGCAAAGGCAGAAAGGTACTCTGAGCTTTAACTGTCTAGAGAAGTGGACTTTTAAGTTTTATTATAATTTCCTTTCAATATATCAATTGCTCAATTCCTTCCACCCATGGCAACCTGAGGTTAAGGCTATTTCCCCAGAGTAAAGTCTTCCCCCTCATCTCCCTCCAATACAGAGTCCAACTCACAGCCACAATCTACTGGTCCACGGCATTCTTCCACCCGTACAATACACTTGGATTCACCTCCAGGGCATCCATTTGTTAGTATGACTTCTCTAATACCAACACCTTTGGTGAAAGAAATCAGCAATGTTAAGAAAAATTCATTCCACTTTCTTTACTTTTCCATCTAGGACTTTTTTGAGACTCTTCTTCTAATTTCAGAAGTTAAATTCCTAAATTCAGAGTGATAATGCTTAGAATATTTTTATGCTCCTCATTTTGAATTATTTCATAAAACAGCATTTTCCAAAGTGAGTTACATGAAACACTAGTTCCTCTAGTTGTCACCATAAGAAAAGGGATTCCAAAATTATACACATTTGAAAATGATACATTAACTAAAATTAAATTGTCCTCTTTATTACAGGATTTTGGGGGAACTTTTTTTTAATATGCTAGTAAATTAATGAGCTGTTCTGTGTGAAGTTGCATAGCTCTAAGATGTAATATTTTTAGATTTTTAACACCTTTAAAATCAGAAATCAGAATTTATCTTATAATTGACAGCATGTGACAAATAGGCAGCATTTCTCCTTTTTTAGAGGTGCATAAAAATCGCTTCTCATAGCTGATGAAAGTCTTAGAGTTGATGAAATATAGTAAGATGCAGGGTCTCCCAAATTTGTCTGGCCAAGGAAGTTTTAGAAGTGGTCTTGGAGCTCTGAAGGACATTCCAAAAATCACATTTTAAAACATAAATAAGGGGAGCCTGGGTGGCTCGGTGGGTTAAGCCTCTGCCTTCAGCTCAGATCATGATCTCAGGGTCCTGGGATTGAGCCCCGCTTTGGGCTCCCTGCTCAGCAGGGAGCCTGCTTCCCCCTCTCTCTCTGCCTGCTGCTTGGCATACTTGTTCTCTCTCTCTCTCTTTCTCTGTTAAATAAATAATTTTAAAAAACTTTTAAAACATAAATATATGTTTTTTAATATTTAGTTTGGTAAGATCTCTGTATTAAATAAAGGAGGACAAACTATTAATGACCAAATTTCAATTTCTAACAAGATACTTTCTTGAGTGCTATGGTGAGTGCTGTGAAGTGTGTAAGCCTGAGGATTCACAGACCTGTACCCCTGGGGTAGTAATACATTATATGTTAATTTTTTTATAAAATCAATCACATGCTCCACCAGCTGAGCCAGCCAGGTGCCCCTAAATTGTAATAAATGTTGTCAAAGAGCCTGAAATTATATTTTGTTTGCATGTTCCAATAAAACCTTATTTATGGGGAAAAAACAAGATACTCTCTTAAGAATTACCACACTTATTTTATAACAAAAAAATCAAGTCTTTACTAACAGATCTCAGCTCTCCATTGGGTTTGCTTTTCACCACAGAATTGAGGAACATGATAAAATGTCCTATCTTGGCAAACACATCCTTTGGTAAGTGACCTGTGATAAGAGAATGTAGCCACAGGCTAAGGAATAATCCATCTTGATTTCCTTGTCTACCTGATTCCCTCTTTCAGCCCCTAAAAATGTTGATCATAAACCCGTTCTCAAGGGCAAGGGAGAGTTGAAGTCTAGAGATGACTTAAAACCGTGCTTCTCAAACTT
The DNA here is from genome assembly GCA_003697995.1 of Taxidea taxus jeffersonii. NCBI lineage: Eukaryota > Metazoa > Chordata > Mammalia > Carnivora > Mustelidae > Taxidea > Taxidea taxus. The sequence continues at coordinate 18,623 of ML102527.1, read as the reverse complement.
TAGAGGGCATGCAATCACCTGGAAATCTTATTAACAGGCAAATTCTGATTCAGTAGGTCTGGAGTAGGTTCTGAGATTCTGCATTTCTAACAAGCTCCCAGATGATAATGATGCAGCTGGTCTGTGAACCAAACTTTGAGTAGCAAAGGAGAGGACTCTACATGAGATAAGGAGATCAAAGGTTGGAAGAGGAAAGATCTCTTTTCTTTTTAATTTTTCAGTTATAATTCCAGTATAATTAACATATAGTATCATATTAGCTTCAGGTGTACAATATAATGATTTAACAATTCTATACATTACTCAGTGCTCATCATAAGAGTACTCTTTGAAGAAAGATCTCTTTTGATTAAAAGAGATGCCTAAGAATGGCTGCAGTATAGCGTCACTTGAATTTATAAAAAGTACCTCTCTAGATGCACAGCCTTATTCTGAAATGCATAAATATTTTTCAAGCAAGTTTATTTATGAATTTATTTAGCCAAATGCAGTTCATTGCGATAATGTGTGTAGGTGTGAGATTTTCTGTAACTCCAAGTAACACTAAAAATCTGCCTGGGTATTCCAGAAAAAGAAAACTTTTTGACTGCTAAAATATTTTTTTGAGAGTTCAATAGAATTTTCAACTAAGTGCTTTTGTTCCTCTAAATAGTTGTTTTAAACTGAAAATATTTTAGATGTAAAATGTTGCCTTTTAAGGTATCTTTCTCCTTAGAATTTATCAGCATCTGACATATTATATGTTTTAATATTACTGTTTGGGGTTTTTTATTATGTCCAGTTAACCAACATACATCATTAGTTTCTGATGTAGTGCTCAGTGATTCATTAGTTGCATATAACACCAAGTGCTCATCACAACACATATCCTCCTTAATAACCATCACCTGGTTACCCACCTCTCCCCCCCTCCCTTCTGTAACCCTCAGTTTCTCAGAGTCAAGAGTCTCTCATGGTTTGTCTCCCTCTCTGATTTCTTCCCATTTGGTTTCCCTCCCTTCCCCTGTGGTCCTCCACGCTATTCCTTATGTTTCACATGTAAGTGAAACCATATGATAATTGCCTTTCTCTGCTTGACTTATCTCACTCAGCATAATACACTCCAGTTCCTTCCATGTCAATGCAAATGGTAAGTATTCATCCTTTCTGATGGCTGAGTAATATTCCATTGTATATACAAACCACATCTTTATCCATTCATCTGTTGAAGGACATCTTGGCTCTTTCCACAGTTTGGCTACTAGTGGACATTGCTGCTATGAACATTGGGGTTGCATATGTCCTTTCTTTTCACTAATCTGTATCTTTGGAGTTAATACCCAGTAGTACAATTGCTGGGTCATAGAATAGCTCTATACTTCTTGAGGAACCTCTATACTATTTTCCAGAGCGGCTATACCAGCTTATGTTCCCACCAACAGTGTAGGAGGGTTCCCCTTTCTCCACATCCTTGCCCACATTTGTTGTTTCCTATCTTGTTAATTTTTGTCATTCTAACTGGTGTAAGGTGGTATCTCATCGTGGTTTTGATTTGTATTTCCCTGATGACTAGTAATGTTGAATATTTTTTCAGGTGTCTGTTAGTCCGTCATATGTTTCTTTGGAGAAGTGTCTGTTTGTGTCTTCTGCCCATTTCTTGACTGGATTATTTGTTTTTGGGGTACTGATTTTGAGAAGTTCTTTATAGATCTTGGATACCAGTCCTTTATCTAAAATGTCATTTGCAAATATCTTCTTCCATAACCCATTCCGTGGGTTGCCTCCTAGTTTTGTTGACTGTTTCCTTTGCTGTACAAGAGCTTCTTATCTTGATGAAGTTCCAAAAGTTCATTGTTTCCCTTGCCTTTGGAGATATGTCTTGAAAGAAGTTGCTATGGCCAATGTCAAAGAGGTTACTGCCTAGATTCTCCACTAGGATTTGGATGGATTCATGCCTCACATTTAGATCTTTCATTCAATTTGAGTTTATCTTTGTGTATGGTATAAGAGAATAGTCTAGTTTCATTCTTCTGCATGTGGCTGTCCAGTTTTCCCAGCACCACTTATTGAAGAAACAGTCTTTTTTTCCATTGGATATTCTTTCCTGCTTTGTGGAAGATTAGTTGACCATAGAGTTGAGGGTCCATTTCTGCACTCTCTATTCTGTTCCATTCATCTGTGTGTCTGTTTTTGTGGCAATACCATACTGTCTTGATGATTAAAGTTTTGTAATAGAGCTTGAAGTCAGGCATTGTGATGCCCCCAGCTTTGGTTTTCTTTTTCAACAATCCCCTGGCAATTCAGGGTCTTTCTGGCTCCATACAAATTTTAAGATTGTTTGTTCCAGCTTTGTGAAAAAAGTTGACTGTATTTTTTTTTAAGATTTTATTTATGTATTTGATAGACAGAGATCACAGGTAGGCAGAAAGGCAGGCAGAGAGAGAGGAAGGGAAGCAGGCTCCCTGCTGAGCAGAGAGCCCGATGTGGGGCTTGATCCCAGGACCCTAGGATCATGACCTGAGCCGAAGGCAGAGGCTTTAACCCACTGAGTCACCCAGGCACCCCAAAAGTTGACTGCATTTTGATGGGGATTGCACTGAATGTGTAGATTTCTCTGGACAGCATAGATATTTTTAACAATGTTTATTCTTCCAATCCATGAACATAGAATATTTTTCCATCTCTTTGTGTCTCCCTCCATATCTTTTGTTAAGTGTCTTGTAGCTTCTAGAGTATAGATCCTTTACCTCTTTAGGTTTACTCCTAGGTGTCTCATGGGTTTTGGTGTTATTATAAATGGAATCAATTCCTTAATTTCTCTTTCTTCAGTTTAATTTTTGGTGTATAGAAATGCAACTGATTTCTGTGCATTGATTTTGTTATCTGTCACATTGCTGAATTACTATATGAGTTCTAGTAACATTGCAGTGGAGTCTTCTGGGTTTTCCACATAAAGTATCATGTCATCTTTGCCAATTTGAGTGTCTTTTATTTCTTTTTGTTGTCTGATTGCTAGGACTTCTAGCACTATGTTGAACAATAATGGTGAGATTGGGCATCTCTACTGGGTTCCTGACTTTAAGGGAAAAGCTTTCAGTTTTTCCCCATTGAGAATGATATTCGCTGTGGACTTTTCATAGATGGCTTTTATGATATTGAGGTATGTTCCCTCTATCCCTATATTCTGAAGAGTTTTAATCAGGAAAGGATAATGTATTTTGTCAAATGCTTTTTCTGCATCAACTGAGGGGATCATATGGTTCTTGTTTTTTTCTTTTATTAATGTGCTCTATCATGTTGATTAATTTCTGAATGTTGAACCATACTTGCATCTCAGGAATATATTCCACCTGGTTGTGGTGAATAATTCTTTTTGGAAGGAACTTAAACACTTGGAAGTTAAGAACATCCTGCTAAAGAATAAGCGGGTCAACCAGGAAATTAAAGAAGAACTTAAACAATTTATTGAAACTAATGAGAATGAAAACCAATGATCCAAAACCTATGGGATACTGCAAAGGTGGTCCTAAGAGGGAAATTCATAGCCATCCAAACATCTCTCAAAAAATTAGAAAAATTCCAAATGCACAAGCTAATCTTACACATAAAGGACCTGGAGAAAGAATAGCAAATAAGGCCTAAACCAAGCAGGAGAAGAGAAATAATAAAGATTAGAGCAGAAATCAATGAAATATAAACCAGAAAAACAGTAAAACAGGTCAATGAAACTAGCAACTGGTTCTTTGAAAGGATTAATAAGATCGATAAACCTCCAGCCAGACTTATCCAAAAGAAAAGGGAAAGGACCCAAATTAATAAAATCATGAATGAAAGGGGAGAGATCATGACTAACACCAAGGAAATAGAAACAATTATTAGAAATTATTACCAGCAACTATCTGCCAACAAATTAATCAATCTAGAAGAAATGGACGCATTCCTGGAAACTTATAAACTACCAAGACTGAAAAGGAAGAAATAGACAATCTGAACAGACCAAAAACCAGCAAGAAAATTGAAGTAGTAATCAAAAACCTCCCAAAAAACAAGAGTTCAGGGCCAGATGACTTCCCAGTGGATTCTACCTAACATTTAAAGAAGAAATAATACTTATTCTACTGAAGCTGTTTCAAAAAACTAGAAGTAGAAGGAAAACTTCTAAATTTCTTCTGAGGCCAGTTTTAATATTATTTTTTGTCTTTGCCCCTATATACACTCCTTGAGGGCAAGGAGTTTCCTCTGCTTTGTTCTAGCTCTTAAAACAATACATGACACTGAGGCACCTGGGTGGCTCAGTGGATTAAAGCCTCTGCCTGGCTCAGGTCATGATCTCAGGGTTCTGGGATTGGGCCAGCATCAGGCTCTCTGCACAGCGGGGAGCCTGCTTCCTTTCCTCTCTCTCTGCCTGCCTCTCTGCCCACTTGTGATCTCTGTCTGTCAAATAAATAAATAAATAAATCTTTGAAAACAAACAAACAATACATGACACATAGTAGGCAAAATTCAAAACATCATTTGATGAATGAATAAATATATAATTTCTGAAACACATCTTTAAATAATAGGGTAATACAACAAAAATTACTAGAATTCCCATAAAAATAATTCTGTGAAATTTCTCAAGGCAGCAAAGTAAATTACAAATGAATATTCACAAGTTTATTACATGTATTCCTCTAATTTGTGACTAACTCACTAAGGTTAAAGTAAAAAATGGGCTTAAAATTATCTCAAGGGACAGAAAGTAAAATAATGATTGTCAGAGACTGGGGGGAGGGAGGAGCAGAGAGTTAGTGTTTAATGGGTATAGAGGTTTTACTTCAGGATAATGAAAAAGTTCTGGAGATGGTTGGCGGTAATGGTTACACCACAATGTGGACATGTTTAATGTCACTGAGTTGAATATTTTAAAATGGTTAAAGTAGTAAATTTTATGTTAGATTTATTTTGCCACACTAAAAATATGTTAACTCAAATATAAATAATTCAGGTGTAATTCTTTAAAAAAATCATCCTGCTCTAGATCTGCATGGATTTTTCTGTCTTCTTACCATTTGGTTTTTGTCTTTCTCTAACTTCACTATCCCTTTTCCAAGACAGTTCTATTTAGAATAAACTTAATTTCATTGTGAATTATCTATTGTCTTCTCAGCATGCTAGTCTATAGTAGTTCTCAAAGTGGTTGTCAAAAGATAGTCTTCTAACCAGCAGCATCAGCTTTATTTGTGAACTTGTTTAGAAATACAAATTCTTGGGTCCTCCAAAGGCCTAGTGAGTTAGTAACTCTGGGGTAGGTCCAGCAGTCTGTGTTTTAACAAGCCCTGTAGGCACTTAGGGTGAACATTTAAGTTTGAGAAACACTGGTCTATTACAGTATGTGTAAACTTAATCCCACCCCCATGTAAGAGGCTTTATGTCCAGTTGCCATTCATGGAATGATAGGAGGAAGTCATAGTTTTTGAATATTATCTTCCCCCTAAAGCTAATACCTCTTTTCCATGACATAACATATGAATTGGAGAAATGTAGAATTTAGAATAGACTATTACAAATAGGCAAATTTCTTGATTTGCCACACAGAGTGTGGGAAGACATCTGTGAGATGCATCAGAAGATCCTTCAGCTTCTGAACATCTGTGAGATAAAGTTTTACTTGGTGAAGGCAGTTTATGTAAAAAAAAATTGGGGCTGTCTTAAAATAAGAATTACAGGTTGTGAACTGAAAATATCTTACCTTTCGAGTTTTGTGTGCAAATTATAGTTTGAGAGATAAATGCAAGTACACAAATTACAAACAAAAATTGCCAGTTTTTACCTTCCTTTCCCCCCCAAATATAATATTGTTGATGTATCTGCTCTTTGCTACTTACCACATGTAACGGTGCACATCCCAAATTCTACTTCTTTGACTACTGTCGTATTTGAAACTAAACATAAAGTGCAAAGATACATTATTTAATCATATGAAAACTTCTCAGAGGGAAATACAGTTACTTGAGGATAAGGGATACAAGCACTTATCATATGGGAAGCAGATAGTTTTTAGTTTTATTAAATCAGAAAAGCAATGTCATTCCTAGTATATTTTCTATTATTGCTTAAATCAAAAGAAGCTTCAACCTTTGAAATGATGAGTTAAATTAGGAAATACTTTGAAAAGGTCTATATTTAAACTTTTATAAAATTAAAAATATTTTTTTTCATCAGCTCAATACATGGTGAGCTAAAGTTCTATAGGTCAAAAAAACAAAACAAAAGAAAAGCCTGCCAATCAATTGTGAGGACCAATTTTTTCTATTCTCTATTTTTCAAAAAGATTTGAGGGCATCATTTCCATCCAAAAATAAGTCCTTATACCAAATATCCAAAAATTATGTTGTAGAATGGTTCTATATATTCTTAGGTTAAGATGGTAAACTATTTCCAATAATTTATTTCAACACTTTATTTAGCAGGATAATATAGGAACATAAATGTATTTGAGTAGTTAAGTATTGTTGATTTTTAAATCACATGTTTCTCTGTTTCTAATTGTTCTGAAGTTTGGCATTATTTCCACCAGCTATAGGATATAACCAGTTATTCATGGCAGATTAGGACTAATATCTCAAAATAAAAAAATATTACATGAGGTGTTAGAATTTTTTAAAGCATTGTATCCTTAATTAACAATATTATATGGGAAAGTACAATGGAATTAAAGTCCAAATTGCTGTTTCTACAACTAATCAACTGAGTTTGAGCAAATTACATAAACTCTGTCAGGCCTAGTTAGTTCTTCTGCAAAAATTGGGAAAGAAGAACCTATCTTATTTGATGGCTCTCTAATGAGAGTATTTGTAAGAATTAAATGACATAACATAGGTGAAAACATTCTGTAACTTATTTAGTGCTAGAAACATGCTTAAGATATCATACCTTCACACTCAGTGCACATCACATTTTCCTATTCTGATGTCTGTAAAACAACATCTTCATAAACACTGCTATTCTATACTTACAAGCACCAAATACAGTTCCCTGAATGCATAGTGTGCTCTTGATGTATGTATGTTAAATAAATCAATATTGACGTTGGGAAATTATTCAGACTATCAAGAGCAATTGTGAAATGATGTTTTTGCTTGAGAGGTCTGGATATTTTCTGTTGGCACATTATGAGATATAAATTAAAATTTAATCTTGAACATAGAAAACACAGGTAGGAGAATGAGTTAATGCTTTGAGACTTTTATAACCTCTTTTCAAAAGTCATTAAAAAACTATTAATCAATCAGCCCTACTATTCACTACCTATGCTACTTTGAGAAAGTTACTTAAGTTCTCCTAACTTCAAAAAAATTGGATTTAATAAGATGATCGCTAAAGTCCCTTTTGGCTTTGAATGCCCATTAGGTCATTCACTGTCCTCCATCTTTTATGGGAATCCTATTATGGTGGGTCAGAGAAATTACATGTATCCAGACTTTAGTGTTGTATTTGTCAAATTTTTCTGTTATATACCAGAGTAAAAAGGAAAAATATGGTCTGAATGTCAATAAATTTTTATGTGTAACTCATTAAACAGTAATATCCACTGATGCTAACTGGTCGGTGTTAATGTGTAAGGAATGATGTGTCACAGGATTCTGTCCTGTTTAATATTTTTATTAATGACCTGGAAAATATTGGTATCATGCTGAGTCCAGAGATTCTGAAAAATTAAGAAAGATATCAAATATGTTTAGAGATAAATCTGGCTCTAAAAGTGCCAGTGGAATACTGCATGAGTCTAACAAAATGAAACCTTAGAGAAGTAAGTCTTGCACATAGAGTTGAAAAGTAACTGTCCCCAAAATATGATAGGCGGTGTTAATTTGATAGAATAGGTGAAAATGAGTGGAGATTTCAATAGTAAATTCAATAGGCATCAAGACTGAAGAGGCCACCCTAAAAATCTACTTGGTTTTTAGACTTTACTGATAAAAGCCTGTCATCCATAATGATGGAGATAATGATCCTACCCTTTTTTTGTTCTGACCAGATCTTGGGATGTTTTCTTCAATTCTGGACAGCACACTTTAATTGTTGGTATATACCATCAGGGTCCAATATTAATTTTTGAATCCCTTTTTTAAGAGTTCATATATAAAGTTGATATTTTATAACTTTTATTCTTCCTTGGAGTTGCTCCAAAGAAAAAGAGAAAATACACTTATATTTATATAGGATAAAACCTAAAGAATGAAACTCATTCTATTTTGCAGTTATTATGTAGGTCTATTTTTGGTCCCTTTTATAAATGTAAGGTTATGGGTATAGGAGAACTATAAATCTAAGGGCCTAGGTATATGTATACCCATCGATTTATAAAAGTTATAGAGTATATAAAAAGTATAAAAGGTGTATAAGGTATGGGGAAGTATAAGAGGTAGGAGTATAAATCTAACACAATATTTTAGTAATTTCTCCTACATTTTTAAACATTTTGTCATTTCATCATCCATAATGATGGATTTTATTATTTCTTATTGATTATTCCCAACTATGTTTTTTAAAGGATATAATAAATAATATGAAATAATACTGGAATACTAAATATTAGTTATGAAATGGAAGAAAGTTTGGAATTGCCTAGAAGGATGATGAAATTGTAAAATAAATCATAGCTATTAGATCATCCTTTGTTTTCTTATTTCCTTTGCCCCTAGTATTGCACTGTCTTTCAGGAAGATAGAAAAGAACTCTGGAGACACCTTTCTGGAAACCTTTTTCAGCTTGCATTGAACACAGTTAAAGTTTTTGAATTTTTCTTTCTTTCTTTCTTTTTTTTTTTTTTTATCCATTAAAGGTAAAAAGAAAATTGACAGAGAAAAAATTTCACAGTCGTTGGATGAATCAGAAGATCAACAGACAGCCGCACCTTACATGCTAATGATGGTGAAACTGATTGCATAAGCAAAATGAGTGAGAGATGATGATAACTTAGATGAATATCCTAGATGAATTTTCTCTAACTCAAGAATCAATGAATTAATATTACACTTCTAAGGATGAAAAGGATATATGGTATTCTCATCCAGTTAGTCTTTCAATAGGAAGGACTTGATCCTGAAATGTTTTGTGAAGAGAAGCTGGACCATACTGCTTTGCTAAAAGGTTATGGACAACATTCTTTCCTTTTTAAAGTTGTTTATCCGACAAAATTTACTTGATAACAAGTTTGTAAATGGACAGATCATGATGGCAGGTGTGTAAACAAAGGTGACTAAAAGAAAATAGATGATGTAGAAATGAATAAAATTCACTGGACCAATGATTCTAATTGATGTTTTAAAACCTAAAATGAAAACATTTTGCAATTATGGAGTAAATAACATGGTAGTCTCCTGATCAACAAAATATGTAGCTTCACAGTTTTCAAAAGTATTATGTTTTGACAATGCACAAAGTAATAAACTAGAATCTATTAGAGATGTACCTGAAATCTGGAATCAGTATTTATAAGATGGATACATTCCAGACTCATGCACAACAGTTAGTGAGCATTTAGTTGCATTCAAAATATCTTTCCCATTAGGGATATATACATCTTCAAAACCAGGAAACATGGAATAAAAATTTGGAGTTTTCCATATTTACATTCTCACTAAAATTTTAAATATGTTGTTTTCATTAACCCTTTATTCTTACTTTAGTAAATTACTTGTAAAATGCCTTAAAAGTAAAAAAAAAAAAATGTCCATTTGATAGCAAATAGTGATGAGTGTTTTTACTGGTCCGTTGAGAGTTAAAAGGGGCTTTGTCAAATTTTAATAATGGCTCTGGAAATTTTTCAATCTTACACACCTCCAACTGTTTACAGTTCTGAATTCTCACTCTCCCGAGAAAAAGCAACTGTGCGTAAAATTGTACATATAAAATTCCAAAGTTCACAGATCAGGAAACTGAGACAATGAGAGAATAAGTAGCTTGCCTACATTTTAATTTGAATCCAAGACATCATAACCTCATTGCCTGGGTTTAGTTTAAACTCTATTTAGCATTTTACAGGTAGAACAGCTCAATACTAAAACTAATTCAACCACTTTTAAAACTAGAGTGAAGCAACAGCTATTAAATTTTAGGACATTTTTGTTATCTAGTCTCTTTCACATTTCCAAAGTCGAGGACCTCTCTAAGCTCCTTGTAACGTAATGTTATGAAGGCAATGCAAACCTCCACCCCACCATTAACCTCAAATGGTTAAGTTCTTTCCAAGCTGAAAATCACTGTCATCAGGAAATAAAAGCAGATAAATACAACACCTCTTCTATAGGTATAGGAAACAGGAGATTGCCAAGGATATTAAAAGAATCTTGGCTGGGTTATTTGCAGGGAAAGGGTATCATTTCTACTTTCAAATGCTGCAAACCAGCAGCTGGACTTCTACCTACCAGGATGTGAGTTACTAACCAATATAACATGTATAATAGCTTGTCAAGTTTTAGTGCTTAATGAGCCAGCAGAATAAGGCAAATTTATGGACCAAGCACAGTCTCATTCTCCAGGTACCCAACAAAACCACTGGTTGCTTGGAAGTTGAGTGTACAAATCTTACACCACCACGCTACAGAGGTGCTCAAGTGTAGACCTGCATGAAGCTGACATGGGGCTTCTGGGCAGTTTTGCAACATTTTGGTCTAAGATGTGTCATAGTAAGGGCAATTCTTAATTCTTCTGAGTTTCAAGCTAAAGAGCAAACGTGGAAAGGAGTAAGACCTCAAGCAATTTGGAACAGGAAAAAAAAAACCTACAATGGGAATGACAAACGTGTAACTGCAAGGAGTCTAAATAATTCCCATGAGTGAGAGGTTACTCCCGACTCGTACCCCTTAAAAAAAAGTGGAGGGGGGGATCTTTTTCCTTCTCCAGAGCAATATTTAACAGCAATTCTGTAACAACTTTTATGTACATGCTTATTTGTTTTTCTTGCTGTGGCCTTGGAGAATTAGCCATTCTGTTCAAGGCCATTAGGCATATGAAAAAAGTATAAATTCGAGGCTGTCTGCAAGAGAGCTCTACGGATGTTAACAGGGATAATAATTCTCATTGTCCTCAGACGGAGGGCAGGGCTTTGCCCTCAACTGGCCCCTGTCAAGGAGCCTCCCGCCCTCACCATCCTCCTCAGCCACAGACTGGGCTTCGCTCTCAGCCTCGCTCTCGCTCTCGGCCTCCTCCTCGGCCTCATTCTCGCCCTCGCCCTCGCCCTCGCGGGCCAAGCCGGGATCCTGGGCGGTGGTGACGTTCGTCCCACAGGCGGACTGAAGGCCCGCCAGGAGCAGCCAGCCGACTGTCAGTAGCAGCCCGCTGGAGCAGCCCGCGCCGCCGGGGCTCATGGCTCTCGGCCCCGATGGCCGACCAAGGTGCAGTCGCAGCCGCCCGCTCCTGACAAGAGGTGCGCCGAAGAGAGGAGCCGCCAGACTCCGAACCCCCGAGCCGCGCCCGGCAACCATTGAGGCGTCACGGCTCGTCACCGGCGAGCAGAAGGCCACTTGCGGTCCAAATGCCGTTGGAACGCGCGCGGGCTCGCCGCTCGCGCCTCGTTCGGCACTTCCGACGGCGCTTGGGCCGCGCGCCTTGCGCGGCTTGCTTTCCGGCGTCGCAGGTGAGCTAGCGGCGGCGCCAGCCGCGCGCCAGTGCCTCCGTTACTAAGCAACCCGCTAGCCACGGCCACTGGCGATTCTCGCTCAAGCTTCTCTCCTATGAGAGACCTTCGTCCTTCCTACGTGTACTCCTCTGCAAACCATATCCCTAGACCCTGAAGCATTCTTCGTGTGACATGGTTTCAAATTCCTCGCACAGATTATCCAGCTCGTCATGTATCGAGAAGGATTTGTCACAGCCTTATTAAGTACGGTGCTCCAAACTAGATCCATATCTGCAGGAGAGGCTTGATTTGCAGAGGATATAGGAAGCGCTTTCTTTCTCGGATTTGAATCTTTTGTTAATAATACACCCGAGTGTGTGTTTCTGTTTTAAGATTTTGTGCTGTTTCATCAATTCCATGTGGGGCTTCTTAATGCTAGATTGGGGGGTGGGGAGAGTGGAAGAGGGAAGCCTGCAACTATTGTCCAGCTTTTTCTACTCCATTCCATATTTGGATAACTGATGTTTTGGGAACCAAATCTAGATAATGTAACCTTTGTCCCTGTTAATTTCTGTCTTCTTGCTTTTGTGCCTGTTTTTTAAGCCTCGCTGTTTTTTTGACCTCTCATTCTGCTGTCTTGTATTAGATATTACACCCAAGTTTGATTTGGGAAATATGTCCCTTTCAGGTCACTAACACAAATGTTAAAAAGGGTAACAGGCCAAGAATAAAGTGCTAAGAGGCCACTCTCTGACAACAGTCCATTAACCCACACATTGATTTAACCCAAGAATCAATTCTTTTACCAAAAAGAAATCCTGTCTTTAGCTGAGGTTGAATCAGACTAGAAGCAAGAATACCTTGGCATTGCCACTTGAATCAGAAAATCTTAGAGGTACCAACAATTCCCCCCCCCAACCTCTTAATGGTATTCAGTATCTATATGTCCAATTATATCATAGAAAGAAATGAAATCCCATTAAGTTCCTTCCATTGATGGCGTTAATTTCAACAAGTCTACCTTAATTAATTCAGGATTCTTTAGGAATAGAAGCATAGACTTTTTGAGTCAGAAGTTTAGAAATCCTGTAATACTCCAATCCCCTAATTTTTAAGTGAGGAGAACTGGCTGTCCAGTACATGGTTCAGGTAAGATCATCTAGCAAATTATTTTTAAAGCAGTGTCTCACAACCATATCTCCTGAATGCTCATTCAGTGCTTGGTGATTCATATTATATAAAGTTAAATGAAGAAGCATTCAGTGGGGTAATTGAGAGTTAAGAGTTCAAGCACTAAAAAAAAAAAAAATTAGGGCTGAATTTTTTTTATCTTGTTATTCCAAATTTGAGTAGATCTAATAGCTACAATGTGGTAGCAAGAGAATATTGATGAATATATGGTTCAATAGATTTATATATGAAATTTGAAACAGAGCTCATTTGGCTATGCTTCTATATGATATTATCCCATACTTTGAGGTTTAAGGTCAATTCCTATGGGACATGGGCTGAAGAATAACCTACTGCAAAGTGAACTTAAGGCATAAACCTGGCTTTTGGAACATATGTATATCCAGCAAAGGAAGACTAAGAGATAAGCAAGTAACTGGGACAGATGTTAGGAGGGTCTTTAGAGCTACTTATTTATAAGAAAAGTAGATTACTTGAAACAAAAGCAGGAATTTTTATTTGCATTTTTCTCACAAAGTCTTCTAGCTGAGGTAAGTAAAAAACAAGAACTGCTAAAAATGATCATCAGTATTAAAGTCTGAGTTGGTTTTGGGAGGGAGTCTTTTGTAATATTATCTATTAACTAAAAATACCATAAAATACTGTAGTGCCCAAGAAGATTAGGAGGGAAAATAAAATGGGAAATTTAGGAAAGTCAAAATTTTTCCTTTTTAATTGCTGAGAAAATTACTGTTTTCAAATACAAACTTTAAAAAGAAGATCTCAGGTGGGCTCCTGGGTGTTACAATTGGTTAAGTGTCAGGCTCTTGATTTGGTCTCAGGTCATGATCTCAGGGTCTTGATTGAGCCCCACGTCTGGCTCCATGCTGGGCACAGAGCCTGCTTAAGATTCTTTCTCTCAGGGCACCTGGGTGGCTCAGTGGGTTAAAGCCTCTGCCTTCGGCTCAGGTCATGATCTCAGGGTCCTGGGATTGAGCCCCGCATCAGGCTCTCTGCTCAGCAGGGAGCCTGCTTCCTCCTCTTTCTCTGCTTGCCTCTCTGCCTGCTTGTGATCTCTGTCTGTCAAATAAATAAATAATATTAAAAAAAAAAAAAAGATTTTTTCTCTCTTCTTTTCCCTCTGCCCCTCCCCTCTGTGCACTCTCTGTCTCTTAAAAAGAAGAAGAACAACAACTACAACTACAATAACAACAACAACAACTATAGTAATTCACAGGCAACATTGTTGAGTGCTTCAAAAATCAACTTAGGACATGTTTTCCTGAAAATATTCTTTTTGGGTAAAGGAAGTTCCATAAACTCTAAGTTATGTAATTTAACTCAAGGAAAAATTAATGACCAAATAAACAGCTTCAAAGATAATCTAAATGAAAATTAAAGGTCTCAAAAAGGAGCTGAAAGATTTTACTCGGAAATAAAGAATGTTAAAATATTATCTCTAATAGCAACGATACAAATCACTCAAAAAATACTGTGAAGGGGCACCTGGGTGGCTCGGTGGGTTAAAGCTGCTGCCTTCGGCTCGGGTCGTGATCCCAGGGTCCTGGGATCGAGCCCTGCGTTGGGCTCTCTGCTCTGCAGACAGCCTGCTTCCTCCTCTCTCTCTCTCTGCCTACTTGTGATTTCTGCCTGTCAAGTAAATAAATAAAATCTTAAAAAAAAAATACTGTGAATATTGTGTTATTCATCTAAGTTATAAGAAAAAGTATATCTGTCCTCAACAAACTTACACTATTTCCAGTTGAAGCCACAAATAAGTGAAAGGTAAATATTGAGGACACACTATCAAGAAGGGTTGACTCTATTCTAACCTTTGGATACCAAGGACCAAGAATTACATCCTCAGTCTTCTGACCTGCCTCACTTCAGTTCATTCATCTCCTCTTACCCTGCCTGGCAGTCTTCTGTGACTGTTCTCCACTCCACCCAAAAAACGTATCTCATCTCTCCTGGTCCCACTTTACCTTGAACTTCCTTTGTGTGAGTAAACTTGGCATACCCTCGAGGTGGTAAAATTCCTTTATTTGATCTCCACTATTATCTACCCTAGAGGACCTCAAAAGTGCTCTAAAAAGAAACCCCAATTTGAAGATTGGTGATAAAAACACAGGATAACAAAGGCCTAAATAAAGGATCGCCATAAAAATGAAAAAAGGAATGAAATTACAAAGGAAGGATTCACAAAATGGAATGACTAGCTGCCTAAAATAGATGAGGAAGAGGAGCCAAGTAAAGGGAATTAGGAAAATCAGTAGGTGTTTTATTTAGACAGGTTAAGTTGAAGATCAAAATGTTAAGGTTAAAGTTAAGTTGGAGGTATCAAAGGAAGTCAAGTGGAAATATCCAGTGGGCAGCTTGAGATGCCCCCCACACACACACACAATCAGAAGATAAAAACCACTGCCAGTGAAAAAATGACCATGAAAAATGCATATGTACCTCCAGTTAATATAATGTTCTGAGTATTGCTGTAACATTACTTCACAAAGTTACTAACATTACTGTATTTATGAAAATAGGTGTCTGGGAGATAAATTTACTTTCACGTTAATATGCTTGAATTGATAAAAAGGATTCTGCATAATAATCCCCCAGAGACAAGGCCCTCAAACCACTTTAATCCTATTTACCATTAAAAAAAAAAAAAAAAGAATTTCTTCTTCCTGAAGCAAGATCTTAAAAACAGAACTTCCCTCCTATCTTTTTGTTTGGCACCCTTACCCCTGTTGTGACCTCATTCTGTGTGCATCAGCTAGAACTGTATTTCTCCACAGTGGAGGGATTTTGTGGTAGAAGCTCTAGGAAGCCCCCTGGGTTTTTGTATATAGGAATAGTTGTTTCAAATAGTCACATCATCTCCAACCATCACATGTTCATTTAGTAGCTTCACGCTCTTATTTCAGCCTCAACCTCTCCCACCCCTTTATTTTTTCATCTAATGCAGCTGCCCACAAAGGCCCTTCTTTTTAAAAGCCTTCTTATAGCAGTAAGAATTTACAGGGTTCCAGGGAAAGAGGAGTGCCCAAAAGATGTTCTTTCTCTACTTTAATAACAAGGGTTGAAAAGGCCTTTGAAAATTAAATCATATTCTAGAGAAATGTGGTCTCATTTTGTGAAAGTAAGTGTTGCATTGTGAATAAGTCTTGATAGAAGGCAGATGGTAACTCTCAAATCCCTCTATGTGTAGGGCTTTCTAAGCCACATTTTCTATGATTGAATAAGGTGCCCTGTCTGTAATTATTCAGGTTATAGGTATGCGGCCCCACTCAGCTACATGTGCCCCAAATTAATACATAAGCCAATTTTAGAATTTGCCTTGATTTGGGTTTCCCCTGCAATTTTTGTGACTACGGAGTGGCTCTTTCTTTTACTTTTAAGTCCATGGTAAAAACCAGTACTCTCATTTCCTTTGGTTACTCACAAAGTCTATTTCATAATCCCATTTCAGTACTGTTTACCCACACTCACTCAAAACCCAACTCAACTTCTTTCCTGTTTTGTTCATTGAATTCCTCCAAATAGATGTGCCTTTCCCCCTGCATTCTGAATACAGACTTCTAGGTGACAAGCCTAAACTGTCCTAATTTCTGAACTCAAATCTTACCCCCCACTGTAGTCTCATTTCTTTATGATTCTACCTCTAACCGTACTCCCTACCACTAGCACAGTACAAACCCCACAGGGTGTTATAACTATGGCATTATCCCATAGTTTCAGGTTAGATGTTAACAATACATATACTATTCTTTGTTATACTCAGGCCCAGTCATACCAGAGCTTATTATACCCTTTCTGTATATAAGCTGAGAAGAAACTGGGTATCTGTAGGGTCTTTAGTAGGAAATTTTGCATGGGACCATTAAATATCTTAAGCACCTAAAATATCCTGGGATTTCCATTTTATTTTCAAATGGTTAATGGCAGAGGGTGGGTATTCTGGGGAAGAGAGCTTCAGAAGCAGGTAAAAATAAGCTCTACACTTACCAAAAGTGAAGTTTTGCAGTTCACATGTACTCACCTTAAAAATACACTGAAGGCTTTGAAATGCTAGTAAAGAATCTGTCCCAAAATGAGATTTTAAAAAATAACATTATTGAGATATGCCATACAATACATAGCACATGTCCAAAGTGTACATTTTGAGAGATTTTTGAGATATATGTAAATATCTGTGAACTATCACCACAGTCAAAACAGTGAACGTAGTCTTTACTGCAAAAAGTTCCTCGTTCCCTCTATAATCATCTTCATTTCCCTATATCCACATCCTTGTCCCCAGGTAGCCACTGATTTGCTTTCTGTCACTATAGTTTGTATTATTTTAGAATTTTATATAAGTGGAATTTAGAGTATGTATTCTTTTGTGTGGCTTCCTTCACTCAGCAAAATTATTTTGAGATTCTTCTGTGTTGTCATGTATGTTAATAAGTTTATTCTTTTACCTTGCTGGATAGTATTCCATTGTATGGATTTAACACAGTTTTTTATCCGCTTGGTGGACACTGGGGAGATGTTTCTCATTTAGAGCTTTTATAAGTAAAGTTACTATGAACATTCTGGTAGATAAATATGTGTGGACATATGCTTTGTTGTCTTGGCTAAATAAGAATAGAATGGCTGAATCATATGGTAAATGTATGTTTAACTTTGTAAGCAACTGCCAAACTGTTTTTCAAAGTAGTCGTGCAATTTTACATTTCCCCAGAAGTGGCACGTCCTGCATCCATACCAAAATGTGGTATGGTCAGGCTTTTAAATTTTATCTGTTCTAATAGGTATAAAGAAATATCTTAATGTGATTTTAATTTGCATTACTCCAATGCCTAATGATGTTAGACATTTTTTAATGTGTTAATTGGCTTTTTGTGAAGTGTCTGTTCTAGTCTCTTGCCCATTTTTTAAATTGGTTTCTTTCTTTAATATTGAACTTTGAGAGTTCTCTATATATCTGGGATAAAAGTCTTTTGTTTATCTTTGGATAAAGGATATGTGTTTTGCCAAGTTTTCATCTGCTCTGTAGTTTGGCTTTTTATTCTTTTAACTGTGTCTTTTCACCAGCAGAAATTTTGAATTTCTATATAGCCCATTTTATCTATTTGTTCTTTTATGGATGTTGTTAGTTTTTTGTTTTGTTTTGTTTTTATGGATGAGTTAGGGTTTTTTTTTATGAGCAGAGGTATGGTTTGAATTTCACTTTTCTTTTTTTAAGGATTTTATTTATTTATTTGGCAGACAGAGATCACAAGTAGGCCAAGAGGCAGGCAGAGAGGAGGAAGCAGGCTCCCTGCTGAGCAGAGAGCCTGATGCGGGGCTTGATCCCAGGACCCTGGGATCATGACCTGAGCCAAAGGCAGAGGCTTCAACCCACTGAGCCACCCAGACGCCCGAATTTCACTTTTTAACATATGGATATTCAGTTGTCCCGCACCATTTGTTGGGGGGAAAAAAATCTTCACCAAATTGCCTTTGTACTATTGTCAGAAATCAGTTATCCATACATGGCTGAGTCCATTTCAGCACTCTATTCTGTTCCATTGATAATGTCTGTTTTTACTCCTGTATCACACTGTTGTGATTACTGTAGTTTTATTATAAATCTTGAAATCAGGTAGTTTTAGTCCTTCAATTTTGTTCTGCTGTTCTAAAATTTTTTGACTATTCTAGGTCTTTGTATTTCCATATGAATTTTAAAGTCATCCTGTCTGTTCCAACAAAAAATCTATTAAGGTTTTTATTGGGCTTGTATTGAATTCTTTGATTTATGGATAATATAACTCTTACCGTTAATGAGTCTTCAGACTCATAAACAAAGTAAATCTCTTTAGATTTTTTAAAATATTTC
Organism: Taxidea taxus jeffersonii; assembly: GCA_003697995.1. Classification (NCBI taxonomy): domain Eukaryota; kingdom Metazoa; phylum Chordata; class Mammalia; order Carnivora; family Mustelidae; genus Taxidea; species Taxidea taxus. Next base: position 3 of record ML102527.1, on the reverse strand, counting down.
TTG
>RCUC01133902.1:0-53677 GCA_003697995.1 Taxidea taxus jeffersonii | reverse complement strand
TATGAAAAACTATAGATCGGTGCATAGAATAATTAATAAAATTAGTTATATATATTATATAACCAATTATGCATTAAAATTAGTGAAGTAACTATATATGTAACTGTATATATAATAAAACTATAATATGGGGGATATATACATAAGTAATTATATATATTAATACCATTCAAAAAATTACTTTAGTAGCCAGTGGTATATCAAATAGAAGACAAGTACCTTAAGAGAAGTCTCCCTCATATGTAGGCAAAAATGGGTTGCATTTTCTATAGAAAATTGCAAGCAACAGTAAAACTGAATAAAAATCACGCTGCCTATTATGATCATCATGCATAGGAAAATTTTAAAATGTCAGCAATAAAATGTTTTCTATCTAGAATGGACTTCTACTATCTTCCCATTCTTCATATGCCACTGACAGCAACAAACTAAATTACATCCCAATTCAAATTTGGGTTCAGTTAGTTTCAATAGTTATTTCAAATAGTGAATAAATATAAATGAATAAACCTGATAAAGAGAATATCTTCACAATTATCCAATGTCTATCTTCCAAAATAACTATTTTGGTTTTGTTTGAACTTCTCTTAACAGAAATTGGCAGCTTCATTGGCTTTTTAGGATACTCTAAGCAATGTGGTAGTAAGACATCATCAGTACAAACAAGACACTCGTCTTTCTGTTTACAAGGACATGAGATCTTTTATGTCATTCTTCTAAAATCTGTTTGGTAATAAACTTCAAGAAGGAGAAATAGAGTTTCATTAAATTACATAAGCAGTGATGAGAATTAAAACACATTTATCAGAAGGCCATTTCTACCAACTTGTTTCTTGAGATTGCATGATTAATGCATCTAAAGGAGGCTCAAAATCTTTGGACTTATACCTTAAACTATACATTGATTTATTTTTAGGTTTTAAAAGTACAAACACCCTAAAGAAAAGCTGATGAGCCTTGGAACTAGAAGGCTCCACGGTCCATTCATTCATCTAAACCTTTGTTTATTCAGCGAATATTTATTAAGTTCCATTAATTGCAAGGAAACATTCTGCACATTGAGCAATCAGCGATGAGCATAATGGATGAGATCTTTTCCCTCAAAAGTATAAATTGTAGTGATGACAAGAGAAAATAAACAAGTAAATCAAGAGATACAGAAGATAATTACAAACTGTGCTAAGTACAAGAAAGAAAATAACACGGGATGAAATCAGGGAGTTATTCTCTAGGTAAGATGTTGAAAGAAAACCTCATTAAAAAGTAATAATTTGAGCTATGCCAAAACCCAACAGAAAAACTTCCATCTTCCATACAGAATGAAGAGGAAAAATAAAGTTTCTAAAGTAAGAAAAAGCTGTGCATATTCAAAAACAGAAGAAAAAAAAGTCATGCTTTTTGTTAGAAGACATTGCATGGTTACTCAAGTCTGATCAAAAAGGTCCTGCAGATCATTTTAAGAGGTCGTGCAGGTCATTGTAAAGGGTTTGATTTATCTTTTTTTTTTTAGATTTTATTTATTTATTTATTTGACAGAGATCACAGGTAGGCAGAGAGGCAGGCAGAGAGAGAAGAAGGGAAGCAGGCTCCCTGCTGAGCAGAGCGCAGATTTGGGGCTGATCCCAGGACTCTGGGGGATCAAGACCTGAGCCAAAGGCAGAGGCTTTAACCCACTGAACTACCCAGGCACCCCTGGGTTTGATTTATCTTAAGTGCAATAGGGAGACATAAAATGTTTTCTAATCAGGGAAGGAATGTGATAATGATTTTCCTTTTGAAATACAGTCCTTCTGGTTGTGAGAAATGGCTTGAAAAAAGACAAATAGAAATTAGGAGTCTTTTGTAAAAATCCAAATGAAAAGAAGATGATAGTAGCTTACACTAAAATGGCAGAATATGGAGAAAAGTGAACAAATGTGAAATATATTTTAAAGCTAAACTCAGTACATCTTCCTGATTGTGTGTGTGATGGTGGAGAGGGTGATAAATGGAAGAAAAAATCAAATAAGTGTCATAGTGCTTTATAAAGGAAAGACAGAAGATGGGGTTTTTTTGTTGTCTTTTGTTTGTTTGTTTGTTTTGTTTTGGCTCATAGCAACTGGCTGTAGCACTTAATGGCCTGTAGAAGACTAAGAAAAAAAACAAATCTGAAGAGACATGAAAGTAAGAGTTGTATATAGGGGTGCCTAGGTGGCTCATTCTGTTAAGCATCTGCCTTTTGCTTTGGTCACGATCTCAGGATCTTGGGACAGAGCCCAAACCAGGCTCCCTGCTCAGTGGGAAGTCTGTTTCTCCCTCTCCCTATTCCCCTCCCCTTGCTTGTGTTCCCTCTCTCTCTTTCTGCCCCTCCCTCTGCTTATGTTCCCTCTCTTTCTCTGTCAAATAAATAAACAAAACCTTAAAAAAAAGAGGTGTATATTTATTAAGTTGAGATGCTTAAGTAATATACAAATGAAGATATAAAACAGAGTTGGCTATAAAGACCAGGAATTAAAGAAATCAGATATTCAATTATAATTTGATTAGAAACCAGCAAGTAGTCACAACTTTGTGGTCATTGAACCCAGTTAGATCACCCTGAGAGAGAAGAGATAGTCAAGAGAAAGGTCCCAGCTCTGAGGCTTTAGATGTAACATGGATGAAGAAAAGACAGAGCTGGACACTGAGATAGTGGGTCAGAACAGTTGAAGGAAAACAAGAAGAGAGGGTTGTCATGAAAACCAAGAGAAGAGAATGTTTATAAAGGAAGAACTGAGCATCTGGATTTGTTGTTACTGAGAGAGAAAAATTAGAATCTAGAAGTATCCTTTAGATATGGTAATTTGGAAGTTCATTTCTTGACTGGGATCCAAAGACCCATTAGAATGTGATGCAGAATGAATAAGAGGTGAGGAAGTAAAATAATACTAAAGAAGTTTGGTTTCAAAGAGGATGAATCAAGGGGGGTGAGTGATAACTGAAAGGTTGTAGAATGAAGGTAGTTTCTCTGTTTTTATTTTCGGGTAAGTAATGCATATGCTAAGCCTCCCCACCCCCAAGTTAGGAATAAGCCAACAGCAAAGGAAGCATTTCTAGTGTAGTAGAAAAGAATACAGAAGTAAAATACTTGATAAAATATGAGAGCAGAAGTTATACTGAGAACATGTTTATATTACCTGTCCAGTATTTGTAATATCAATTATAGATTATAAAAACATATTTCACACATTGTAGGGAGTTGCCTGGAAGAAGATTGACTGATTATTTATGTGATTTGGCAAAAAGTTTTATATTTACATTGTATGAGGGAAAGATTACTATAACTTACAAACTGGTTGTAATTTTGCCTACTTAAGGAAGAGAAAGAATTTAATGTTTGTTGAGGCTCAACTATCTGATGACTGCTGGTTTCCTGGATTCCAGCTCAGTAACAAAACTGACAAAACTGATCCAGGTCAAGCCTGCGGTCAGATAGAGTTACAAAGGAATGATTTTTTTTTTCTTTTTTTATCCTTAACCTCAAAATCTCCTGGGAACTTAGAAAATCAAAATTGCTGGTCCCAATCCAGAACCATAGACTGTAGAATGATGGAGAGACTATCACCTCAAGTATATGTATCATGTTCTCTTGGCCCTGGTCTACCGATCAGTGCTAATAGTATTGAGAGACTCTCACTGTCTCAGTCCATTTGAGATGCTATAATAAAATATCATGAACCTAGTAGCTTGAGAACAAAAATTATTTTTCACATTTGCAAAGCCTAGGAAGTCCAAGACTTTAAAATGCTAGATTTAATAGTTCTGGATTGGGGTCAGCAATTTTGTTTTTATAAATTATTAGGAACTCCAGTGTCAATCATGAGAGCAGAGCCCTCAGGAATGGGTTAGTGCCCTCATAAAAGAGGTGCTAGAGAGATGCTTTACACTTTCTGCTAAGTGAAGTTAAAGCTAGAAGGCTCTGTTTATGAAATGGAAAGTAGCCTTTCTGCATACACTAAATCCTCATGACCTAAACACCCATCAGAAGTCTGACCTTTGAATACTATATCACCTTGGGAGTTAGGAGTTCAATATATGAATTCTGGGGTAAGACAAACTTCCAGCCCACAGTACTTAGGTAAATATAAGGGGTGGAGGATCATCTAGATCAACACCTTTCAGCAATAAACAATCATGTGGAAAACATGTTGAGAAATATGAACACACAAAGCAAGCACACAATGAAATCCATCTATATCAGTCCATAAGCAGCCTAGCTCTCCATGGAGCTTATCATTCTGCCCAAAGAAAACTCACTCCGTCAGACATAAATGAGAAATAGAAGTCTTACTGAAGATTACAGAGGAGAAATGAATGTGACTGAATTTACCACAAAATGCATAATTTGTTAAATCAGTGTTTAATTCTTAATTTCTCTTCTCAATTATTATCTGGGTTGTTTTATTCTTTTTTTAAGATTTTATTTATTTATTTGACAGATAGAGATCACAAGTAGGCAGAGAGAGAGGAGGAAACAGGCTCCCTGCTGAGCAGAGAGCCCAATGCAGGGCTCGATCCCAGGACTCTGGGATCATGACCCGAGCCGAAGGCAGAGGCTTTAACCCACTGAGCCACCCAGGCGTATGTATGTATTCTTACATATGGCCTCTAAACTTCCAGACTCCTGTCCAAATCTTCCTGAATAGCTCATCTTGGCCTTTATTTGTAACTCTTGTATGCAGAGAAATTTACTCCATCTGAGTTACACAACTGTTGCGTTCTTGTAGGTATCCTTTATTACTGTGTTTGTTTTTGAAGGCTCAGCAAAATGGAGTTTATGAACATTCCATATACATTCATGGAGAGTAGCAGAGAATTATAAACATTTTTCTGCCATATTTTCCATACAAGGCAGAGTATAATCATGGAAATCTTGAATACACTATGTAATAGGAAAAGTTGGCTACAGTTTGGAAAATGATAAATTTAGCCAAGAACAAGACAAAGGGCCAGTTGACTTCAAAGATGTTGGTGCAAAGTCAGAGCAACTTAGTTGGTATTTAGACCCTGCCAAGCAGCCTTTTAACATCAAGGCCAATTTCCAAGACAAACTCTTTTTGTTCTTATATAATAGCTGGTGGGGCAATTCTTTAGTGAGGTACCTGAAATCTTGGTAATTGGACCCCAAGGTCATATAGAGAAAAAATGAGTAAGAGTGCTTTCTAGAATAGGATTGCCAATTAGGGAGCAAAAGGCAGAACTTTGGTGAGCTCAGTGTGAGACTCAGGAGTTGATGAGACGAATATTTCTCTAGAAATTGATTTTAAAGTACATTTATCAATTTAAATAAGGAGTTGTGCTGTGAGAAGACCACCACTGGCATTTTGACTAATTGAAGGTAGAAGCTCAATTAGAGAAAGACGGAGCAATTTTTGAACTAATTTTTGAAATAGGAAGAAGTTAAATCTTTCTCTATTCACCAAGTGAGATTGTTAGCCCATGCTTACTTTTGGAAATATTTCCACAAAATTTATAATAATAAAAACAATTATCATTTTTAAAAAAACAACTATATACTTGAGCATATGGTATTAATTTTAAACATTTTTCTAAGTTAATATCCCTCAAACCCTTATCTTTAAATGCAAGAAAGATCCTAAAGCTGGCATATAGGCCCCCCATAGAATTTCCAGAGATCTTTGGATAAAAAACCAAAAACATTTGTAGTTTTTTTTTTTTAACTTTGAGTTCAAGAAAGTATTTTGACCAAGCTGTCTTACCCTAGAAATCTAAGAAAGAGAAATGAAGAGTGTGTCTATTATAATTTACTGTACTCTTTTCTAGGATTCCATTATATTTTATAAAGCCCTGAGATTATTGATGAAGTAAACTTATTCAAAAAAGAATGTCACTAGCATCAAACAAGTCTGTATATACAGGATTACTCCAGTCCAGAAGTTTGGAGGGAAAAGTTTATATTCCAAAAGGTCTAATAAGAAATTTCATCAGGAAAAAAAAAAAATCTCATCAGGGCTAGTGACTATAATCTCAGATTAATAATGAAAACATCCAACAGTGTTTTACCAAGTTTTCTGTTCACTGATTAAAAAATAATAAAAAGAAAAACAAGAAAGTGATCATCAAAGAGAATGATAAAAAGAATAATAATATAAAAGTTATCCCAGTGAATACTTTTAAAACTATGTTGTTAAATCTTGAAATTTTGGTTAAATAACAGAGAAAATATATTCCATTATAATTATCGTGTGAACTACCCAAACATTAGAAAAGCAAGAACATAATTTATAATATTTTCTAAATCTGATCAAAATCTTAATTAAAAATTCCAGAAATGAACATATACACATATGGCCAATTCATTTGCAAAAAGGGCAAAAATAACACAATGGGAAAAGAGAGTTTCTTCAACAAATGGTGCTGGGGAATCACACTAAATGCAAAAGAATGAAACTGAACCATTATCTTACATCATACATAAAATTCATTTTAAAACAGAATAAAGACTTGAATGTAAGACCTAAAGCCATAAAACTCCTTGAAGAAAACACAGGAGGTAACCTCCTTGACTCTTACAGACTTTTTTTTTTTTTTTAAGATTTTATTTATTTATTTGACAGATCACAAGTAGGCAGAGAGAGAGAGAGAGGAGGAAGCAGACTCCCTGCTGAGCAGAGAGCCCGATTTGGGGCTAGATCCCAGGAACCCAGAATCATGACCTGAGCCAAAGGCAAAGGCTTTAACCCACTGAGCCACCCAGGTGCCCCTTACAGACTTTTTTTTTTTTAATCTGACCCCAAAGGCAATGGAAACAAAAGCAAAATAAACAAAGGGGACTACATCAAACTAAAAAGCTTTTGCACAGTGAAGGAAACCACCACCAAAATTAAAAGGAAATTTACTGAATAGGAAAAAATATTGGCAATCATACATCTAATAAGGGTTAATATCCAAAATACATGAAGAACATATACAAACTCAATAACACATACACACACACACACACACACACAGTCAGATTTTAAAATGAGCAGAGAATAAGAATAGACATTTTTCCATAGAGGACACACAGATGGCCAACAGACACATGAAAAGAGGCGGAACATCACTAATCATCAGGGAAATGCAAATCAAAACCACATATGAGATTTCACCTCACACCTGTTAGGATGCTGTTATCAAAACAACCTCAAAGATAACAAATACTGGCAATGATGTGGAAAAACAGAAACTTTTTGGATACCGTTGGTGGGAATATAAATCTGTACAGCCATCACGGAAAATAGTATGAAGATTTTTTTTTTTTAAATTAAGATAGAATTGTCATATGATCCAGCAATTCCACTTTGGGGTATATACTCAAAATAATTTGAAACAGGATATCAAAGAGATATTGCAGACCCATGTTCATAGTAGCTTTAATCACAAGTTAAAACCTAGAAATAACCCAATGTCCATCAATGAATGAATAAGCAAGCAAAATATGGTATATATGTACAACAGAATGTTACTCAGCCTTAGAAAAGAAGAAAACTTTCAGCCATGCTACAATGTGGATGAACTTAGAAAACATTGTGCAGTGAAACAAGCCAGTTGCAAAAATGTAAGTACTGCATGATTTCACTTATATAAAGTACTTAGAATAGTCAAGATCATAGAAACACACAGCATAATGGTGGTTGCCAGGGGCTAGATAGAGAGGGAATAGAAAGTTATTGCTTAGTGAATACAGAGTTTCAGTTTTACAAAATGAAAAGACATATACAGATAGGCTCATTTGGGCAAATTTGGTTAAGATCTGACTCTTGATTTCAGCTCAGGTCATAATCTCAGGGTTGAGAGACTGAGCCCCACTTGAGGATCTATGCTGGACATAAAGCCTGCTTAAGATTCTCTCTCCTCCTCCTCTGCAATAAATAAATACATAAATAAATAAATAAATAAATAAATAAATAAATAAATAACTATTTTAAAAGATTATGATGGTAAATTTTATATTATATGTATTTTACAATTAAAAAAAAGGAAAAAAGGTAAATTTCTTTGTCAGCACTGCTTATGTTAGAAGTGGATACATTTTTGTCATTTGGATCTAGAGTAGAGTAAAATAGACCTTAATTTGAGAGGTAGTAGAAATTTCATCATCAACAAGTTTTCAAAGGCTTCAAAATACCTCAACAGAAATAAAGAATATTATTGGAGGCTGAAACAATGTTAATAGATACTTCTTAATGTATATTTTCAAATAATTGGTTCCACTAGAGTTAAGACTATGTAATACACACGTTATGATATTTGTTGGAACAGTATTGTTTGCCCTATATTTTCTCATTCTCTTCAAAACCACTGTTTTCGTTTTCTTTCTTTTAAGATTTTTAAAAAGCCTCAGTTTTAGTACAGTCCCAAATCCAGAATTGCAGTTAATGAAAGCATACAGGGGAGAAAATAATGTGTTTGTTGTTTTGTTTTTTTTCTCATTCAATCTTTGTGCTAGAAAAGTCAAATCATTTATTTTTCTAAAATTGTAGAGGGGAGGAGTTAAATCTGACTGGTGTGAGCAAGGATGTTTTATTTGCCTTCAAATATTTCTCCTACTCTTGCTGCATTTGAAGATATAATTTAAGTTATAGATATGATCTGAACATCTTAAAAATGATAGAGAGCAGGAATAGGTGATATTAGTTTATAATTACAAGAATACTCGGGGAGCCTGGGTGGCTATCCATTAAGTGTCTGCCTTCAGCTCAGGTAATGGGATCCAGTCCCACATCAGACTCCCTGCTCAGTGGGGAGTCTTTTCTCCCTCTACCCTCCCACCACGCACCTCATGCTCTCTCTCTCTCTCTTACTCTCTCAAATAAATAAATAAAATATTTTTTAAAAAGAATACTTAAGAGTATTTGAGGAAATGGTCCACTTGAATATTCCTGTTTGTTTCTCTGCTCTATCACAGTCTTTTTTTTTTTTTTTAGTTTTATTTAGATTCCAGTTAGTTAACATACAGTGTAATTTTCATTTCAGGTGTTTCTTCACTTATGTACAACACCCAGTGCTCATCACAAGTGCTCTCCTTAATACCCATTAACCATTTAACCCACCTGCCTACACAACTTCCCTCCAACAATCCCTAGTTTGTACTCCATAGTCAAGAATCTTGTTGCCCACCCATGTTCACCTATGAACATATGAAAAAAATTACATATGAAAAAAAATTATGGTATTTATCTTTCTTTAACTAATTTATTTTGCTTAATAGTATTCTGCTCCTCTGAACCAAAGACAAACACCCTTTGAAAAATATAGTATCTGGGGCCCCTATTTGGTGCAGTCAGTTAAGTGGCCAACTCCTGATTTTGGCTCAGGGCGCTGGAGATGAGCCCCACATCGGGCTCCACACTCAGCAGAGAGTGTGCTGCAGGACTCTCTCCCCATTCCTGTTCCCCTCCCCCACCCACGTTTGTTCTCTCTCTCTCTCTCTCTCTCTCTTTCTCAAATAAATAAATAAATCTTTTTAAAAATGAAAAATATAGTATCTATCTGGTTCAAAATTTATCACATCTCTATCAAGATAGAGGAGCAGGGATCTTCCAACGTAAATCCATTTAAAAATCTGAACAGAGGGACCCCTGGGTGGCTCAGTTGGTTAAGCAGCTGCCTTCGGCTCAGGTCATGATCCCAGCATCCTGGGATCGAGTCCCACATCGGGCTCATTGCTCAGCAGGGAGCCTGCTTCTCCCTCTGCCTTTGCCTGTCACTCTGTCTGCCTGTGCTCGCTCTCTCTCTCTAACAAATAAATAAATATAATCTTTAAAAAAAAAAATCTGAACAGAAAGTTTAAAACCATGCTTTTTTGATGTTAACAACAATCAATAAAGTGATGCCAGAAAGACAGGAAATTAAGATATCCTAAGATTGCCCCAGCTTGCTATCTGGAGACATTTTCTAGAAAATGACACTGAGATGAAAACTCAGTTGAAACCCAGTGTTCTTCCTGAGTTGATGAGTTAAATCTGACAAAAGATATGTAAACCTCTATTTAGCAAACTACAAAACCCTGCTAACAGAAATACATTTAAAGACATACCTTTAGGGCGCCTGGGTGGCTCAGTGGGTTAAGCCTCTGCCTTCGGTTCAGATCATGATCCAAGGGTCCTGGGATCAAGCCCCACATCAGGCTCTCTGCTCAGCAGAGAGCCTGCTTCCTTTCTCTCTTTGCCTGCCTCTCTGCCTACTTGTGATCTCTCTGTGTCAAATCAATAAATAAAATCTTTAAAAAATAAAATAAAGACATACCTTTGTTGTAAGTGACAAAACAGAATATCAATAACAATTTCCCCCCTCAATCTACAGATTCAATGCAAACTCAATAAAATTCAAGCATTTTTTTTTCTAAATGCATGCTGATTCAACATGGAAAGGACTTAGAATAGTAAAAACAAGCAAAAAAAAAATTTAAATAGGAAAAATATGGAACTTATACTGCTTGATGCTCAAATTTATTATTAAGCCACAATAATCAAGACAGTGTGGTGTTGGCATAAAATGTTAGATTATATATATATATATATATAGAGAGAGAGAGAGAGAGAGAGAGAGAAACAGAATAACATCTCCAGAAACAGGCCTATACGTTCAATTAATTTCCAAAAACTATTACAGATAATTCAGTGGAGAAAAATATTTTCAGCAAATAATGCTGGAAAATGGATATTTATATACAAAATAAATTTCAATGCATACTTTACAGCATTAAGGAGGACATATATTGCATGGAGCCCTGGGTGTGGTGCCTAAACAATGAATTTCAGAACAATAAGAACTAAAAATTAAATTACATTACATTGAATTAAATTAAATTAAATTAAAATGTGTTCTATATAGTGAAAAGTGTGTTCTATAGAGTAAATATGTCCTTAGAAGAAAAATAATAAACTCTTTTTTTTTTTAAGATTTTATTTATTATTTGACAGAGAGAGTGAGAGCACAAGTTGGGAAACAGAGGGAAGGGGAGAAGCAAGCTCCCCACTGAGCAGGGAGCCCAATGTGGGGCTCAATCCCAGGATCATGACTTGAACTAAAGGCAGCTGCCCAACCAACTGAGCCACTCAGGCGCCCAGTTAATTTTGGGTTTAAAAAATATTTATCATTCAAATTTGTAAAATAACAAGAGCTGTTTTTTTAAAGATACTATCACAAATAATAACAATGCTAAAAAGCAAAAGAAAATTTGTATTCTAGACCAAAGTATAAAACCTAAATCTAAAGAATATCTAGGAAGACAGAAAATCTTTGTTATCTTGAATTGGAAAAATGTTCCTTAAATACTATACTTTCTTAAATACTAAATGTTTCTTAAACACTAAAGCATAATCCTTTAAAAATTGGTAAGTTGGGGGGAGCCTGGGTGGCTCAGTGGGTTAAAGCCTCTGCCTTCTGCTCAGGTCATGATCTCAGGGTCTTGGGATCAAGCCCCACATCAGGCTCTGTGCCGGGCAGGGAGCCTGCTTCCCTTCCTCTCTCTCTGCCTGCCTTTCTGCCTACTTGTGATTTCTGTCACATAAATAAATAAAATATTCTTAAAAATTGGTAAGTTGGCAAATTGATATATTTTTATGAAAGTTGAAAACTTTAGGCTTTGAAAGATGAAAAGACAAAAATCACAAAGTGGGGAAAAATATATGAAAACCACATATCTGATAAAGGACTTGTCCTCAGAATATATAAAAACTCAAAACTTAATCATTAAAAAAAAAAAAAAACAGATAACCCAGCTCAGAAACAGGAAAATGCTTTAAAAGTACACTTCTTTAAATAATAGATATGGATGGCAAACAGGTGCATTAAGAGATGCTCAACATCATTTAGTCTTTAAGGAAATGCAAAAACAAACAAACAAACAAAAAACCATAATGGATTACCTTGTACGTCAATTTGAATATCTAAAATTTACAGTACTGAGTGTACCAAATGTTACATTCTACTGTAATTCTCCCACACTGCTGTTAGGAATGTGAAATGGAACAATCACTTTGAAAACAAAAACAAAAAACTAGCAGTTGCTTGCTGAATGACAAGCCATTTCATTTAGGTATTTCCTTGAACATGAATTATACATTCCATATAAAGACATCTATATAAATGTTCACATAGAAGTTCTATAAGCAATACCCCAAAACTCTAAACTACCCAATGTTTACTAACTGGTGAATAGGTAAACCAATGTCAGTATAGCCACAGAGTAGAATAATAATATTCATCAAAAACAAGGAATGAATTAGCAATACATGTAACAACATGGATGAAATAATAAAAAAAATTATGGTAAATAATTAATAATTAAGCTCAGTGAAAGAAGATAGAAAGAAAGAGTACATAGTATAGGATATAATTTTCATTAAGTTCTATAAAATGCAAACAAATATGTAGTGACAAAAAGCAGATTAGGAAGTGAGTCACAATAGGGGAACAGGGAAGGTCAGGAGAGAAGTAATATAAATGGGCAGGATGAAAGTTTTGTGGGTAATGAATATGTTTATTTTCTTGATTGAAGTGATGATGGTTTCATAACTTATATGCATATGTCAAAACTTATAAAACTGTACATTATAAATAAGTTCTATGTATTGTATATCATTTATATCTCAAGAATTTCTTGGTTTTAGAGCACTTTCTCAAGACACACACTTGAGAATAATAACAGAAAATGTTGGCAACTTCCCAGCTAGCGTGGCTTCTAGAAACCTGTGGAAAGCAATAGCCAATGCTGAAAAAAATCAGAATTCCTGGCTTCCCCTAAAAGTAGACTAAGCAATAAGGAGGCTGAAGGAATGAACATGGAAGCAGAAATATTATGTGAGGTCAGAGGCTTATAAGACTATAGTCTATAGCAGAGGGATGCAGAACTCACCATTCACTAAGATCATCAGAAATGCACTGATGAAAGGAGCACCAGTATTGCTAAGAAGTTGCTTGAGAACTCTTCTCTGAAAACCAGGGCTGATGGTAAGTTAAGCAGTCATAGAGCCAAGTTTGTTCATGACCATGAGGATAATATACCCCAAAGCAACAGAGTCTGGATGGGGACACAACCTCCAGAAGCACAACCTCCACAATTATTTTAATGGCCAACCAGTTCAAATGGTCAATCAAAAGGGTTTTTTCCACAGGAGACAATAAAAATGGTTGATAAGGCAGCATCCTTATAGATACAGAGATGGGCATGCAACAAAATCTGTTTAACATCTACAACCTAAATAGGCAAGAATGCAGAAGCAAGAGACTGAGGATGGTCTTTCCGGATCATAACCCTTTACCAAGATTCCAGACCTAAGCCTGCTTTTATATCTGAAACCCATTGGCTAAAAAACTAATTGTACAGTAAATATATACTGTGAAGAGTCCAGTAACCGTTCTCCAAGCAGACATATGGCTACTTACTTGGAAATTTCACAGTGTAGAAATTTTAATACTCAGATATATCAAGAAGGACATATTACCTGGTCAGAAAAAGCACCATCCCAGACCCCATGCCCCTCTCCACAATTTCACCAGAACCCCCATCTTTTTTGTAGGATTCCCTAACATCCCCAAACAAAGTTAGTTACTTTTTTACTTGTATACACTAAGGTTCACCATACAAATCAGTTCCATGACTCTGAAATTTTCCATATGTTCTTTTATTAAATTATTTTTCCTTCCCAATCTCTGGCAATGAGTGACCTGTTTTCTACATTTTCCAGAATATCATATTGATGGAATCATAAAGTATGTAGCATTTCAGTCTGGTATGTTCACTTAGCAAAATGCATCCAAGATTTACCATGTTGATACATATATTATAGCTCATGCTTCCTTCTTGCCAGATAGTATTTAATTGTGTGGATATATCACACTTTGTTTACTCATCATATATTAAAGGGCATGGACATTAGTATTTAAAGCAGTTGAGTAATTAGTAGATCATATTAAATCTATATTCAACTCTAAGAAATTGCCAGACTAATTTCTACTCTATCATTTTGTTTTCATCACTTTTCATAAGAGTTCCTGCTCCTCCACATCCTTACCAGCATTTGGTATTGCCAGGTTCTTCTAAATGTTATCCATTCTAATAATATGTATTGGCACATTATTGTTGTTTTGGTTTACATTTATCCAATGACAAAGGATGTTGAGCATTTTTTCTTACAGTTCATTATTTTTGAGTTTTAAGAATTCTTTGTATACCCTAGAGGTATGTCTTTTATCAGATAGGTGATTTACAAATATTTTCTCCAGTCTATGGAATGTAACTTTACTTTCTTAAAGTCTTTCACATGGCCTTTTTAAAAATTATTATAAAATCAGTATATCTTTTTTAAACATATTTAGGTTTTTGTCCCATAAATATGTAAATATTTACAGACAAACCCAAGATCATGTTGATTATCTCCTATGTTTGCTTCTAGAAATTCTATAGTTTTATGTTTTACATTTAGGTCTATGACACATTTTTAGCTAATTTTTGTGGAAGACATAAGGTGTGTTAGTCCATTTGGGCTTCTATAACAAAATAACATAAACTCGGTGACTTATAAACAGAAACATTTCTTTCCCACAGTTCTGGGAGGCTGTAAAGACCAAGATCAAAGCACCAGAATGGACACTTTCTGGTGAGGGCCTCCTTCCCTATTCATAGATAGCACCTTCTCTCTATGACCTCACATGATAGAAAGGGTCAAGGGATCTACCCAGGGCCTCTTTTCTAAGGACAGGGTTTTTGCTCTCATGACCTAATTGCCTCTCAAGAACCCATCTCCTAACACAATTACAGTGGGTATTAGAATTTCAATGTATGAATTTTGGAGGGATACCAATATTCAGCCTAAGGTATAGGTCTGTATCTAGATTAACTTTTTTTGCTTATGGATGTCCAGTTGTCCTGCATCATTTCTTGAAAAGATTAGTATTTCTCAATTGTTTTGTCTTTGTATTTTTATCAAAAATTACTTGATTGTATTTGCTTGAGTCTATTCCTGTGTTTTCTGTATTCTGTTTTATGAGCTATATCTATTCTTTTATCAATACTCTCTTGGTTGTGTGTGTGTGTGTGTGTGTGTGTGTGTGTGTGTTAAGTACATTTACCATGCAATCTATTCTCTTAAATTTTTAAGTGTACAACACCATATTCTTAACTATACGGACTATTTTTATTGATTATTATAGCTTTATAGTAAATGTTGAAATCAGGTAGTATCAGTACTCTGATTTTAATATATTTTCTTCAGTCTTGTGTTTATTATTATGGGTTTTTGCCTTTCCACATAAAATTTTAGATAAGTTTGTTTATATCTACAAAATCACTTGCTGTGATTTTGATTTGGATTCTGTTAAATCTAAAGATTAAATGGAAATAATTGACATCTTAACAATATTGAGTCTTCTAATTCCATAAACATAAAATATTTCTCCATTTATTTAGATCTTCTTTGATTTTTTTCATCAGTGTCTCATGAATTTCCACATATAGATCCTGCACATACTTAGTTTGGTGCTGTTATAAATAGTATTGTCTTAATGTCAAATGCTATTTTTTCATTGCTGGTAAATAGGCAAACAATTGACTTTTGCCAATTTCTTCATATGAGATTTGCTCAAGAGTGTACATTAGCAGATTTTCAAAATAATAGCTCCAAATTTGAAGCAGCCATGTGACCATGAACAAAAGAAAGAGAAAAACTATTATCACTTAGTAATAAAAAGAAACAAACATGGGTCAATTTTTGAAACTATTACTCTGAATGAAATCTTACACAAAGAAGTTTATACTGTACTGTTGTGTTTATGGGGAGTCTACCAATGCAAATTAATCATTTTTAAGGAAGTAATCAAAATGAGGTTATATAGGTGAAGCCCTTATAACTGGAAAAACAGATACAAGGGATGCCTACAGACAGAGAAAAGACCATATGAAGACATAGTGAGAAGGTAGCCATCTGTAAGCCAAGGAGAGGGGACTTAGAAGAAAGCAAACTTTCTAGCACTTTGATCTTGGATTTCCAGCCTCCAGAGCTAAGATAAATAAATTTGTTTTTTGAAGCCACTCAGTCTCTGGTATTTTATTATGACATCAACAGCAAACTAAAACATATGTAATTCTTTCAGCTTTTCTATATTCTTGAAATTTTTCGTAATATAGGGTTGGGAAAAAATAATGAAAGGCTCTAGGAAAAGGCATAGTTTTTTCCATATCACTATTAACAGATTTGAGTGAAGTTCTCCACTAATTTTTTTAAAGATTTTATTGATCTATTTGACAGACAGAGATCACAAGTAGGCAGAGAGGCAGGCAGAGAGAGAGGTGGGGAATCAGGCTCCCCGTTGAGCAGAGAGCCAAAATGCAGGGCTCTATCCCAGGACCCTGGGATCATGACCCAAGCCGAAGACATAGGCCCAACCCACTGAGCCACTTGGGCGCCCCTTCCACTAATTTTATAGCAAAATTTTTCTATTTGTACTTTCACCCATAGAGTAAGAAACAGAAACATGATCTCAGTGTGTATGTGTGTGTGTGTTTTTGAAGAAGAATAAGAAGACAATTAGAAAGAGGGTTTGAATGTTTATGATTCTTCAATAGTGTACATATTTTGTATTTGCAAGATAAAACTCTTGGCCTAGGTGATATTTAAATCAATACACCTTTATCTTTATAACAGTCAATTACCTTGATACAAAGCCTCAAAACAGATGGATATCTATGAATCTGAATTATTTCCGTGCATGATATAGTAAGGTCCAGGAGATATCAGCAGTGGTACCTATTATCTTTGCAAATAAGACTTCCATCTGGGTATTTGTATCACATTTTTTAATTAATAGACTTTTAAAAGAAGTTTTAAGTTTAAAAAAAAACAATACAATATGTTCATATTCCCACATATCTCTCATCTTTCCCCTATTAATATCTGGTATTAGTATAGCACATTTGTTATACTAGATGAAATGATATTGATAAATTATTGTGAACAAAAATCTGAAGTCCATATTTTATGTTAAAATCCACTCTTTGTGCTGTGTTCTTTATAGCTTTTGACAAATGATGGCATGTATCCACCATTATGGTATCATACATAGTAGTTTCATACAGAATTAGTCCCCTATATTCCACATATTCATCTCTCTTCCCTACTCTTAAAACCTTGGCAATCGTTGATGTTTTCTACTTTTTCAATAGTTGTGTCTTTTTCAGAATGCCATATAGTTAGAATCCAACAGTATGTAGTCTTGTCAAATTGGCTTCTTTCATTTAGAAATTTGCATTTAGATTTTGCTATCTTTTGGGGACTTAATACCTCATTTCCTTTTTATCACCAAAGAATATTTAACTGTATAGATGTAACAGATTGTTCACCCATTATCTATTAAAAGAAACCTCAAATATTTCCAAATTTTAACAATTATGAATAAAGCTGCTATAAACATATATTTACAAGTTTTGTGCAGACATAAGCTTTCAGCCTCTATGGGTGGATACCAAGAAGTATGATTTCTGGATCATATGGTAAGAGTATATTTTATTTTGTATGAAAGACCAAACTGTGTGGCAAAGGGACTATATCATTTTGCATTCCCATCAGCAATGGATGAGTTCCTTTTGCTCTACATCTTCACCTAAATTTGATCAATGTTTTGGATTTCAGGCATTCTATTAGATGTGTACTGGTATCTAATTGTTATTTTAACTTGCAAATCCCTTGTGATATATGACATTAAGCATTTATTATACATTTGCTTACCATCCAAAGGCCTTCCTTGTTGATATATATGCTTATATATTTTTGCTATTTTAATTATGCTATTTTTATTGAGTTTTAAGAATTATTTGTATGTTTTGGGTATCAATTCTTTATCAGGTATGTGTTTTGTGAAGATTCTCTCCTAATCCCTAGTTTGTCTTTTCATTCTAACAGTATCCTTCACAAAACATAATTTTCAAAAAATTTTAAGAGCTCCAACTTATCAGTTATTTCCTTTATGAATTGTGCTCTTGGTTTTGTATCTAAAACTCATTGCCAAAGCCAATGCCACCTATATATTTTTTGTATTATCTTCAAGAAGCTTTATAGTTTTCCATTTTACATTTAGGTCTGTGATATATATTGAGTTAACTTTTATAAAATATTTAAGATCTCTATCTATGTGTAAGATCTGTGTCCAGACTATTTGGGGCTTTTGTTCATCTATTTTGTATAGGAATGTCGACTTCTTCCAGCATCATTTGTTGAAAAGACTAGTTTCTACATTAAATTGCCTTTGCTCCTTTGTCAAAAATTAGTTTATTTTAATTATGTGGGTCTATATCTGGGCTTCTATTCTTTTCCATTAATCTATCTATTCTCATGTAAATATCATGCTATCTTAATTACCATAGCTTTACACTAAGAATGACATGAAATAGTATCTTCTCCATTTTTGTTCTTCTCCTTCAATAGTGTGATGGCTATTTTGCATATTTTGGTTTCTCATACAAGTTTGAGAATCCATTTGTTGATATTCACAAAACAACTTGCTGATATTTTGTCTGGGATTGTACTGAACATAGATCAAATTGGTGAGAACTCATTTTAACAATAATGAATCCTTTTAGCCATGAATATTAAATGCATTATCAATTAGCTAGATTTAATTTGACTTCTTTCATCAGAGTTTTGTATACAGGTCATATAGATATTTTGTTAGATTTATTCCAAAGATTTTTAGTTTTTTAGGTGCTAAAGTAAATGATATTTTTTTAATATTTTTAAAATTTCATTTGTTCTTGTTGGTATATAAGAAAGCAATTGATTTTTATATTAATCTGCCACTTTGCTATAATTTCTTATTAGTTTTAAGAGGTTTTTCTTTTATTATTTTGGGTTGGGATTTTCTATATAGACAAGTATGTCATCTGTGAACAAAGACAGTTTTGTTCTTTGCTTCCTAAAATACCTTTTATTTCATTTTCTTGTCTTAATACATTAGCTAGAATTTCCAGCACAACAGTGAATAGGAGTGGTGAGGGAAGACATCCCTGACATGCCAATTTAGTGTGAAGCATATAGTTTCTCACTGCTAAGTATAGTATCATGGTAACTACAGGTATTTTGTAGATGTTCTTAATCCAAGTGAGAATGCTTTCCTCTTTTCTAGTTTGTTGAGAGTTTTTATCATAAATGGATGTTGGATTTTATCGAATGTTCTTTTTCTGTAGCTATTGCCATGATCAAATGATTTTTCCATTTTACCCTATTTATGTGATGTTATATTATTTGATTTTTGAATATTGAATAATGTTTATGTGACCAACATAAATCTTATTTGCATATATTTGTATACACTGTTGGACTTAATTTACTAATATTTTGTGGATTTTTCATTTATGTTCATGAGATGTCACTCTAAAGAAAAGAGTGAGTTTTCTCTACCATGGAAGAGATTAAATCTTTAAAGCAGCCCTGAAAATAAGAATTAAAAACCTCCCAGCCAACAAACATTATTTAATGCATCTCTTTCTCTCCAGAAGACATTCAAATAGTAAAGGGAATGAAATTAGTATTCCCCAATTGCCTGATGCAAATACTGACTCTCAGATAAAGAGAATAGTTATAAAACCACTACTATATTTGGCTTCCACATGATGGTAGTATGTTTCTTTCCTAATACAGAATGTGTGAGAATACTACTAAATAATAGAAAGGAAGAACACATACATGCTACAACATGGATAAGCCTCAAAAACATTATTCTCAGTAAAAGAAACTGTATCATTCAATTATATAAAATCTCCATAAAAGACAAATGTATAGACAGGAAGCAAACCAGTATCACCAAGGGCAAAAGGTGGGCAAAGGAACTGTCTGTCAATGATGAGAAAGGATCCTCTTGGGAGTAATGAAAATGTTCTAAAACTGGATTGTGGAGATGGTTGCACAACTCTGTGAACTCACTAAAATTCATGCATTTTACACTTAAAACAGGTGGATTTTATGGCATATAAAGTATTGATTATTCTTTGGACCAAAATAAAATGCTATTCTTTGAATTAAATAAAACTATTAAAAAAAAGAAAAGAGTGTGTTTTATCTTTATCTTATTGCAATAAATAGGGGAAAGTTAAAATATTTATGTCTGCAAGTTATCACTAAAACTACAAAAAATGTCAGGGCACCTGGGTGGCTCAGTTGGTTAATCATCCACCTTCAGCTTAGGTCATGATCCCAGGTCCTGGGATCAAGTCCTGCATGGAACCCTACATCAAGCCCTGCATTGAGCCCCACATGAATGAGTGGGTGGGGGAGGTCCTTGTTTAGTAGAGTCTACTTCTCCCTCCCTTTCCCTTCCTCCTCCCTGTATTTATGCTCTATTTTTCCCTCCTCCCTCTTTCAAATAAGTAAAATATTTAAAAAATAAAAATAATAAAACTACAAAGAGTGTACACATCTTTTGAAAATTAACAAAAAACAATTTTCAGTTAGCATACTGAAAGATTTTGCAATTTTGGAGAAATATTAATTCAAATCTTCTTATATTAGAAACCAAAATAATCCAAATAGTATACTACAAAGATTAATATGGAAGTAATGTACCATATGGAAAAGAAGAATGGATGGCCAACAGATCATTTACAAAGTATGCAAAGTTAAGGATAAGATAATTGAAAACAAAGCAAAAGATATGGAAAACAGACCTGAACTTAATATCTGATTTGATATTTAAAATAGGGAGAAAATAATAGGATGAATAAATTAAAGATATTAAAGCCTAGATAACTGAAAGAAAAAGCACAGGAGATAAGAATGAAATTCAGAAGGGGAAGATTTAATTGATAAGGAACTAAAAAACTGAGTTTTAAGATTTTTACATCTGAGACAGGGGAAGGGAGTCTGAGCAAAGTTCTGATAGGAGTTAGTGATACAGAATCAGAGATCCAAAGGGGATAGGTTGATATTTGACTTCCATTGCAATGCACTCCCAACCATTGCCTCTTCCAATTTTTCTTTATATGTATAACTTTAACTATTTCTTCTAGGTCTTCTTATAGATGCTGTGGTGATTTTTTTTTCTAAGATTTTATTTATTTATTTGACAGACAGAGATGACAAGTATGCAGAGAGGCAGGCAGAGAGAGAAGGGGAAGCAGGCTACCTGCTGATCAGAGAGCCAGATGCAGGCTTGATTCCAGGACCCTGAGATCATGACCTGAGCCAAAGGCAGAGGCATAACCCACTGAGCCACCTGGGCGCCCCTGCTGTGGTGATTCTTAAATGTATGTCACCATTTTGGACTTCCCAAAATTTCGGACACCAAGCGAATGCCAATATATTAAAACAGTATCACTCAGTTAACTCAAGTTGTCTAGAGTTCAAATTATTCTCCAAAACTTGAT
This sequence comes from Taxidea taxus jeffersonii, assembly GCA_003697995.1. Classification (NCBI taxonomy): domain Eukaryota; kingdom Metazoa; phylum Chordata; class Mammalia; order Carnivora; family Mustelidae; genus Taxidea; species Taxidea taxus. The sequence goes on along the minus strand of RCUC01133902.1, from coordinate 32,298 downwards.
TATGCCAGGGATTCTCAATATCAGTTTATGAGACCATTATTTTTCTAGTCAGTCAAGTAAAAAATTAAGAAACATTATTTATCCCACCTTCCCTTTCCTCTCTCTCTCTCTCTCTCTCTCTCTCTCTCTCTCACACACACACACACACACACACACACACACACACACACACTATGCTGAATTTATATCCTAAGTCATTCTCCGTGCTAACTTTCTTCTCATGTTCTCCTACCACTCCCTTCTTTCTGGCTTCTATTTCTTACCCTCCTGACAAAAGACTTCTACCTGGTACCAATGTTTTTATTCCATTGAAAATTTGCTCAGTTCAGAGTAGGTCTTTTCTTACACAACAGTCCCTCCCAGCCATTTAAAATCTTATAATAGCTACTTTTCTCAAAACATAAAAATGGGGGCAACTGGGTGGCTCAGTGGGTTAATCCTCTGCCTTCAGCTCAAGTCATGGTCTCAGGGTCCTGGGAGAGAGCCCTGAATCTGGCTCTCTGCTCAGCAGGGAGCCTGCTTCCTCCTCTTTCTCTGCCTGCCTCTCTGCCTGCTTGTGATCTCTGTCTGCCAAATAAAGAAATAAAGTATTTTTCAAAAACACATAAAATGTATAGATTATCCAACTAAAAAGCTTTTTAAAAAATATTTTACTTTCCATAAATTCACAGAGATTCCTATATTAATTAATGTTTTTCACACATATTTCTATAAGTATTTGCCTCATAATGGAGTATATGATAAAATTTTTGTAGTATCAAAAAGTGCCTTTTCCATTTAACAATTTTCCTATTTTCCATTGTTTTTTAAAAAGCATAATTTTTTAGAGAGATTCATATAAAAGCAAAGGAGGAGCATCTGATTTAAACACATATAAATATATATCCATCAACAGATTATCAATTATTTTGAGACATTCTTCTTTATTGATGCACATTTGACACACAATGTTACATTCATTTCAGGTGTACAATAGAGTGATTCCACAAGTCTATAACCTATCCTGTACTCATCACAAGTGTAGCTACCATCTGTCACTATACAACACTATGACAATACCATTGACATATTCCCTATACTAGGAATCTCTGTGACTTATTCTTTCCATAAAGGGAAACCTATTCTTCCCTCACCTTTCACCTATTTTTCCCATTCCACCACACTCCTCCCCTCTGGCAAACATTAGTTTGTTCTCTGTATTTTCTATTATGCTTCTTTATTTTGTTTTTCAGACTTCACATAAGTAAAATGAGTAAATAAGTAAATGATAAATAAGTAAAATGATAAATAAGTAAATGACAAATAAGTAAAATGATATGGTATTTGTCTTTTTCTGTCTGACATATTTCACTTAGCATACTACTGTCTAGGTCCATCCATGTTGTCACAGATGGCAAGGTCTCATTCTTTTTTGTAGCTGAATAATATCCCACCATATGTGTATACCACATTTTCTTTATCTGTTTATGTATCACTGACACTTAGGTTACACTATTTATTGACTATTGTAAATAATTCCCCCAATAAACACAGGAGTACTTATATTTGTTTTCAAATTAGTGTTTTTGTTTTCCCTTGTGTACATACACGCTAGTGAAATTACTAGATAGTATGATGTTTTTATTTTGAAATTTTGGAGGAATCTCCATACTATTTTCCACCAGGCTGCACCAATTTACATTCCCACCAAGAGTGCACAAGAGTCCCCTTTTCTCCACATCCTCACAACACTTGTTATTCCTACTTTTTTTTTTTAGGATTTGATTTATTATTTGATACACAGAGAGAGATCACAAGTAAGCAGAGAGGCAGGCAGAGAGAGAGGGGGAAGCAAACTCCCTGATGAGCAGAAAGCATGATGCAGGGCTCGATCCCAGGACCCTGAAATCATGACCCAAGCTGAAGGCAGAGACTTAAACCACTGAGCCACCCAGGTACCCCCTTACTTTTTTGATACTAGCCTCTCTGAAAGGTGTAAGGCAATATCTCATTTTGGTTTTGATTTGCACTTTCCTAATGATGAGTGATGTTGAACATCTTTTCAAGTGCCCATTGGCCATTTGTATGCCTTGTTTGGAGAAATGCCTATTCATGTCTTCTGCCCATTTTTAATCAGATTATTTGTTTTCTTTTGATGTTGGGTTGTATAAGTTATTTACATATTTTGGATATTAACTCATTAAATATATCATTTGCTAATATCTTTTTCCATTCGGTATGTTATGTTTTCATTCTGTCAATGGTTTCCTTTGCTAAGCAAAAGCATTTTATTTTGGTATAGAACCAATAGTTTATTTTTGGTTTTGTTTCCCTTGCCTGAGCTATTTTTAATATCCACTATTAAGACTAATTTAAAGAGCAAAACACCTTCAAACAGCTGAAATAGGCTTTTTTCTTTTTAAATTGGAGTTAATTCTTTTACATGTAACTGGAATATGTTACTGAAAAACAAATATATATATATATATATATATATATATATATATATATAACAGAATAAATAAACCCCAAGGATAAAATTTTCTTGTATTTTTTTAAATGAAATGTCATTCAAGAATATAGCTATTATTTATTTAATCAAATAATATCAAGAAGTAGTTAATCTGAGTCACTCCTAATCTTATTTTATCCTTTAAAAACTAATATTTTGTACTTTCTATCAACAAAAAGGCAAAATAATATCTAACCCATGAACTAATTGGCTTTTATGGGTTTGTACTTTCCCTTTCATTAAATATATGAAGAATGTTGATCAGGATTCTTCTCATTAGGAGGTCTAATGCCAATACAAGTTTACATTTTATCTTTAATAATTATTTATAAAAGTTTTTAATCCTTTAAACTTTAAGCATTTAGTTTATTTACTTATTATAATTGTAGTGTTATCTAAATCTTGAAAAGAAATGTAATGCTTTATACCTTACTGTCAAAGGAAATAAAATTTATTTAAAATTGCAACATGTATACATTTTAATAAGTACGTAATTTAATTTAATTTAATAAGTACATAAATTTATACATATGTAAGTCTCATAAAAGGACCATAGGATGATTATTTAAAGACTTTCAATGGCACAAAGTTATTAAGTTATGTGTTTAGTATTATATATGTAAGCTTAGAATACCTATACTAATATTTTAAACTCATTTTTATTATATGAAAAGATTCCATGCAGATAAATTGATTTGAACTTATGTGAAATATTAAGATATAAATCTATAGAGGGAAAGGAATGAAAATAAAATATGAGAAGAAAGAAAAATGTAAATTCTGAATGTTAATAATAAGTGTTATGTTTTGTTTTGCTTTGTTTTTAAATCTGAGTGTTGGTAAATATCAAATCATCCTGGTATTTAGATTCCATTGGTTATTTTTAAAAGGGGTGCAACAGTTTTATTTCTAAATGTCAGCAATTATAATATACCCCAAAACTACATCCCTGGGAACTATTTAAACTTATAATGAAAAAAATTAAATGAAAGCCTAAAAATATGTGAGGAGCATAGATTTCAAAATTACTTCAAGTAGATTATGAACAAAAGTTATTTTAAGGGACGCCTGGGTGGCTCAGTTGGTTAAGTGGCTGCCTTTGGCTCAGGTCATGATCCCAGCGTCCTGGGATCGAGTCCCACTTCGGGCTCCTTGCTTGGCAGGGAGCCTGCTTCTCCCTCTGCCTCTGCCTGCCTCTCTGTCTGCCTGTGCTCGCTCTATCTCTCTCTCTAACAAATAAATAAATAAAATCTTTAAAAAAAATTAAAAAAAAGTTATTTTAATCTTTGAGTGATCTCTGAGCATATGAAGTCTTTTCATTCAGCATTTTATCTATAATCTGCAGAAAATGCTAACTTCCAGGGTCAGCTGTTTCACAACATTCATGAGGAACTTATTTCCAATGTATTAAATGCTTGTCAGCAAATTATCTCCTGTATCTAATGATTCATGTTAGAGTTTAAATCAAATTTTTCTTCTATCTCTAGTAAAGCTATCTAACTACTATCATTTTTTTTTCTATTAAATAACCCAACATACACATACAAAATGTATTCCTTGAACTTACTTTTTCAACCCTTTAATTCACTTATCTAGTTAAAGCAAACTCTTCAAGCATCACTAAGAAATCTATGTAGCAAAATTTAAATTCCATTACTTTCTACCTGAAAGCAGGGTATAGGACTTTGAGCTTTTGTAATGCCAGATAAAGCTTAAATGAGGTTTTAAAAACTGATTACTTTTTGTAGGTGAAATCCTGAGCGTCTTTGAAATGGAGCTTACTATCCTCTCTACCCACATGAAAGTGTATTTAATTCACAAAGGAAAGAGTGGATTTATTAATTAAAATGGTTTATAAACTCCCTGTTAACAGTCAATTTACAGAAGAAAGGAAGCATTTTCAAGGAATAAAGATGAGCTCTTTGAACACGAAGTAATGAGGACCTTCTAACACACTAGCAAAGTGCATTTAGGTATCTTAATTGGTAGAGATCAAACTGAAAAACCAAAGAACTGATATATCAGAAACATGGACAAGTTAAACAACTTCTGAAAATAATTTCTTGGTGAACCTAAGAGTTAAAATGATGACACTGAGAAACATTTTTAAACTAAGTGTACTTTAGTATATAAAGAGATTCAAAGATTCTGGAATAGTTTATCCTGGCAGCATAACAGCACCTCAAATAAACCCCTGTCCCTTACTATAAAACTTAAACCTTCAAAGCACTTGCTTAGGAAGGAAGAAGTATTCAATACATGAACTGATTTTTCAGCATGTGATGATAAGTTCCACCTGACCTGGTTTCCCAAATATCACCAACAAGCATGCCAAAACCATTTTTATTAACCTCTGTAATTATCTGGTATTCTATCATCGAAGGTTCCCTGAAACAAGACAGAATAATACACTCTTAGAAAATAAAATGCATTGTCAGTAAAACTGAACTCTTGGTAAAGAAGAAATAGCATGTTTTGCCTTTAAAACATATTTAAATTGAACTCTAGTCTTACATATTATGTAGTGTTCTACTTACTATTGCAGAGTAACAACTCAAAAACTGAATGGCCTCAAACAATAGTTATGTCATTATTATTTCTCATGGTTCTAATGGCTAACTGGGTTCAGCTACTTGGTTCCTGACTTAGAGTCTCAGCTGCAGTAAGTGGTGATGCTGGTGTCTACAGAGGCTTCCTCCTTCATGTCTGGTGGTTGATACTCATTGTCAGTTGGGACCTATTCTGTGGTCATCAGCTAGAACACCTACATGCAACCATTTCATAGATGCTTGGCTTCCTTATATCAGGGACAATATGTGTGGACCAAGAGATCTGACAGAAACTGCATAGTGTTCCTTCTGCCACTGTTACAAATCCACCCAGATTCAAGCAGAAAGAGCAAAGATCTTTACCTCTTGCTAGGAAGAGTGTCAAAGAATTCAGAGGCTGTTATAAATGAGTAATGGTTTACACACTGGCAATAAATTATTCACATTCCTCCCACATAAAATAAATAGAAACATAGATGTTGTAAAACTTAATTGTAATATTATATAATGTAAAATCAATACATATATTTCAGGATCCTTCCTTCCAAAGCAGGTATTTTGGCCTTCTCTCATAAGGGGAGACATTTAGTCAATTAAAGTCTTATAATGCTGCCAGACTGAACTATCCCATAAAATTCAAAATACATCTCAATTTTGAATGTTTTTCTAAGACCTCTCAAAAACCTCATCAGACAGAACTCAATGTCTAAAATTTTGCCATCTAAGTCAAATCCAAGTCAAGATGAAGCTTTTGGGTTGGGTTTGTTGGAAACAGCCCTTTTATAATATTTCTCTCAGTTTGAAGACCTATGAACTAAAAAAATGACAACTTAGCTACCTAGGGGAACCCAACATACAAGTGTAAAGGCATTATAATGGTAAACACTGTTGTTCAAAAAGAAGGGGCTGAAAGGGAGGAACGGTCATTGGTGTTCAGCAATTCTGAAACCTTTTTTTTTTTTTTTAAGATTTTTATTTATCTATTTATTAGAGAGAGAGCTCAGGCAGACAGAGTGGTAGACAGGGGCAGAGGGAGAAGCAGGCTCCCAGCAAGGAGCCCGATGTGGGACTTGATCCCAGGAAGCTGGGGTCATGACCTGAGCCGAAGGCAGCCGCTTAACCAACTGAGCAACCCAGGCGTCCCCAGCAATTCTGAAACCTAGCTGAACACATATTGGCAGGCCTAAGACTACTCCTTGAAAATGATTCTCCATGGATCTTGGCTCCATTCTCTGAGTTTTTGATTCAACTTTCTGAGTCATGCATCCTTTCTCAATAGGAAAATAAAGATTATAACTGAGTATTCTCAGCCTATTCTCTGTCCAAAAGATGTTGGGGATCCAAAAACTTATTTTAAACATGTATTCTCTATTTCTCTTCTGTTTGAGTTGCCAGTGCTTCCAAGAGAAACAATATCCTATCAACTTTGTGAGTATTCACACCTTTCGATAAAATGCACAGCTGTCAAAAACTGCCACGTAGGCCCATCTTTACCTTGAGTTCCTAGTGAAAGTCCTATGGAACAACACTTGAGATTGGTAGTACTCAAGGGTAGAAGAGTAGAAGCCCTGTTAGTACTAAACAAGATTTAGAAGACATGACCTTAAGATCCTTAGAGGCTTATCTTTTAAAAGTTTTGGTGAGGCACAAGTTTGTATTTCTTTGAGGTCTTCAACAAAGAATAATATAATTTTATCTTGGATGTGATCTTAGCAAGGAAGGCTTTCTTCCCCTCTCCCCTGTCCTAGGTGAAATATTGATATCTGGAAGGAATGAGAAATAATTTTATCTTTAATTTACAGGATCTTATCTCTTACATTTTTTTTTCAATTTCACTGTACAGTTCTTTTTTTCTTCCCTCTCACTTCTCCCATTTTAGTACAGTTGACTAGGAAAATCTATGTGGTATGTTAATACTCTGCCTGGTAACCAACTTCGGCTCTCAAATTCCTTAGGCACATTTCCTATTTCCACATTATCTTACATGAGAGTGTCAGCAAACTTTCTGTCAAATAAGGTCTCCTTTCTTCTAGCTTCACAAAACATATAATTACTTTCCTTTAAGCGCCCACTCCCATGTGCTCCTGATGACATGTATACATCTTAGCCTTTCATGACCCTTCAAGCTTTCACTAAAACACTGCTTAACATCATTTCCACTGTTAACTTGTTCTAAATCCAATGAAAGATGTTACAAATTTTGGTTATGGCACTTTCAAGTACAAAGATTAGTTCAACTACTCTTGTTGTAAAACAAATTACTTCCAAAAAGTAGTGACATAAAAGATAGTAACCACTTTATTATAAAATGTTACATTTTTAAGTATTGAAAGGTTTCAACTAGTTGACTATCACACAAATTTTCACATGTTTTTATAGTAAAATGGAGGTTGGGGCTGGCATCACCACAAAGGCTTCTTCCTTCACTTGTCTTGCAGTAGATTCTGTCTGTCATCTGGAAACTTATCTGGTGATTTTGGCTGAACGTTCCATGTAGTTCCATCACATGGCAGCTTGGCTTTTCCAGAGGTTTTGTTTTAGTGTAAATCTCCTAAGATAATTGAATAGAAAACTCCACATGTCCAGCTTCAGAAGGTATTTAGCATATCATCCTCCATAGTCAAAAGTCATTCAAATTCAAGGAAACAGAACATGGATTTCACCTTCTGATGATGGAAGGAGTGTCAAATTTGAGGGCATTTGTTTATTTGTTTAAAGATTTTATTTATTTGAGAACAAGAGATAATGGAGAGAGAGAGAGCATTAGTAGGGGTGAGGGAGAAGCAGACTTCAGAAATTTTGATTTTTGAAATGTATTTTGTTATTTATAGTTATTCTTACTGGAAAGGAACATGAGAGGAGTTTCTTGAATATTAGAAAAAAATTTTGTTTCTTGATCTGGGTGCTGGTTAAACAGGTGCACTCACTTCATGAAAATGCATCAAGCTTTACCTTTCATCTGCCCTACGACCCAGCAATTGCACTACTGGCTATTTAACCCAAAGAAACAGATGGACCATATACACCCCAATGTTCATAGGAGCAATGTCCACAATAACCAAACTGTGGAAAGAGCTGAGATGCCCTTCAGCAGATGAATGGATAAAGAAGATGTGATTCATATACACAATGGAATGTTACTCAGCCATCAGAAAGGATGAATACCCAGCTTTTGCATCAACTTGGATGGGACTGGGGTAGATTATGCTGAGTGAAATAAGTCAGAGAAAGTCAATTATCATATGGCTTCACTTGCCTGTGGAACACAAGGAATAACATGGAGGACATTAGGAGAAGAAAATAAAATGTGAAAAGGGAGAAATCAGAGGGAGAGATGAACCATGATAGACTATGGACTCCGAGAAATAAACTGAGGGTTTAAGAAGGGGAGGGGATGGGGGTTTATCCTGATGGAGGGTATTAAGGAAGGCACGCATTGCATGGAGCACTAGGTTTTATACACAATGAATCATGAAACACTACATAAAAATCTAATGATGTACTGTAAGGTGACTAACATAACACAATAATATACGTTTTTTTAGATTTTATTCATTTATTTGACAGACAGAGATCACAAGTAGGCAGAGAGGCAGGCAGAGAGAGGAAGGGAAGCAGGCTCATCACTGAACAGAGAGCCCAACGTGGGGACTGATCCCAGAACCCTGGGGTCATGACCTGAGCTGAAGGCAGAGGCTTTAACCCATTGAGCCACCCAGGTACCCCATAATAATATTTTTTTAAAAGAAGCTTTAGCTTTCAGATTTGTACATCTTTAATGTATATACTATTTCAATAAAATATTGCATTCAATGATTATGTAAATGAGGTTCTACATGTAAAGAGACTAGAAGTCACCACTGTATCTTAATAACAAGTAAAAAAAAAAAGACTGAAAAAATCAACAACTCTTTTCAGATCTGTTAGAGAGGGGAAGATACAAAAGAAATAGCTGCCTTCAAGATTAGACAGACAGATAGGCAAAGACAGGGAATCATAGCTTACCACAGAGTCACAAGCAGAAACTCTAATGATCAAAAATGTACAAATACACAAATTTATATACTGAAATTATTCATCAAGTATATTTTTATTTTATTGAAAGAACTTAGTTATTAAATAAAATTATAATAAAATAAAATAAAGTTATAAAACAAAACCATATAGTTATATATCATGCTTTGTTAAAAATTTATAAAGTAAAATGCCAATAATATAAAGACAATTATCATATGGTTTCACTCATATATGGAATATAAGGAACAACACAGAAGATCATAAGGAAGGGAGGGAAAACTAAATGGGAAGTTACAGAGAGGAAGACAAGCCATGTGAGACTCTTAACTATAGAAAACAAACTGAGGAGGTACCTGGGTGGCTCGGTGGGTTAAGGCCTCTGCCTTTGGCTCAGGTCATGGTCTCAGGGTCCTGGGATTGAGCCCCACATTGGACTCTCTGCTCAGCAGGGAGCCTTTTTCCTCCTCTCTCTCTGCCTGCTTCTCTGCCTACTTGTAATCTCTATCAAATAAATAAATAAAATCTTAAAAGAAAAAAAAAGAAAACAAACTGAGGGCTGCTATAGGGGAGGTGGGTGGGGGAATGGCATAATCAGATAATGGGCTTTAAGGAGGGCATGTGATGTGAGGAGCACTGGGTGTTATATGCAACTGATGAATTATTGAATTCTACATCTGAAGATATTCATATACTATATGTTGGCTAATTGAATTTAAATTTAGAAAACTTTTAAATAATCCAGTTTTCACTAAAGGACTATAGCTCCAATGTGTTTGGATAGCCTTCTGCTTTTCCATTTGTTCATATTATTTATCTTATAGAGAGTCTCACAATAGCATCCCCCATAAACCCACAAGTTAGTCATAAGGTGTGTGTATGTAGTAAATCTGGAAGGCAGATGGCAAGCATTGCTCTTCTGACTTTGATTACTTTAGTTCCCCCCTTTTTTTGTGTCCCCTTCTTGGTGATGTTTTATCTATACTTCTTCTAATGTTAAAATTATTAGATTTTTAGTGCTTCTTTTTATCTTCCTAAAGCCACCCTTAGAACTTAAAAATATTTTAACCATATAATATCTTAGGTTGTAGAATAAGATTTGAACCATAGATGTTTTATAAGTAACAGGTTATGTGTTCCAGTACATAATGAGATCTGGATAAAATAGAGAGAAACATAGATCTTTAAAACCTACCAGGTAATATTGGCTGGCATCTACAGGCTAATTTAAGTCATTTAAATTTCAAAGAAAGTAAAAAAAACTATAATGTTACGTATAGTACTGAGATTTATCTGGTAACCTTATGTCATAGCAGGGCAACATGTAGTTTCCAGTCTAGCTAAGATCTAGCATATAAGACTAAAAGAATCAGTAAAGATATGTTAGTTCACAGGACAGATAATGGTATTCAGATATTTCAAACATATCCAAAAATTTTTGAGATATTTGGGTGTCTCGGTTAAGTATCTGCCTTCAGCTCAGATCATGATCCTAGGGTCCTGGCATGTAGTCCCACATCAGGCTCCTTGCTCAGTGGGGAGCCTGTTCTCCTCTCTCTGTTGTTCCCCCTGTTTATGCTTCCACTCCCTCTCTTACTTCCTGACAAATAAATAGATAAAAGCTTTTGAAAATATCAAGTTTATTTTTTATTGTGTTATATTATTCACCATACAGTACATCATTAGTTTTTTTTTAAGATCTTTTTTTTTATTTTTTATAAACATATAATGTAACCCCACTGCCCTCTCCCAACACCCCAGCCCCCCTCAGTTTGTTTTATGACATTAAGATTCTCTTTTGGTTTATCTCCCTCCCGATCCCATCTTGTTTCTTTTATTCTTTTCCTACCCTCTTAACCCTCACCCCCGTCGCATCTCCACTTCCTTATATTAGGGAGATCATATGATAGTTGTCTTTCTCCAATTGACTTATTTCACTAAGCATAATACCCTCTAGTTCCATCCATGTCGTCACAAATGGCAAGATTTCATTTCTTTCGATGGCATCATTAGTTTTTGATGTGTTTCATGATTCATCGTTTGTGTATAACACCCAGTGCTCCATGCGATCCGTGCCCTCCTTAATACCCATCACTGGGCTCACCCATCCCCTCATGCCCCTCCCTTCTAAAACTCTCCATTTGTTTCCCTAAGTTCATAGTCTCTAATGGTTCATCTCCTACTCTGATTTCTCCCTCTTCATTTTTCCCTTCTCCTGATGTCCTTCATGCTATTCCTTATGTTCCACAAATAAGTGAAACCATATGATAATTGACTTTCTCTGTTTGACTTATTTCATTTAAGATAATCTCCTCTAGTCCCATCCAAGCTGATGCAAAAGTTGGGTAACAACCCATTGTGTATATGCACCACACCTTCTTTATCCATTCATCTATTGAAGGGCATTTTGGTTCTTTCCACATTTTGGCTATTGTGGACATTGCTGCTATGAACAAGATCTATAAAGAACTTCTGAAACTCAACACCCAAAAAAATCAAGTCTAAAAAGAAGTATATAGGAATTTTTTTAATCCTATCAGGCACTTTAAGAAGCTGGAGAGGATTTGCAAGTTTCAAGTGTCAAGGTAGAGAAAAATCCATATCTTAAAACAACAACAACAAATAGGAAGTGGATAGTAGATATTGACAACCATGAGCAAAAATAATAAAGTGAACATGGCCTTTTAAAATATTTCCCTCTGATTTCATACACAGAGATAGAAAATGAGGATATAATACTAAATTCTGTGATATAATAGGAATTTCTAACTTATTCTAGGTAGATGGTCCAGCTCTAGTTTGTTTTTCTTTGTTTGTTTGTTTGTTTTAACTGTGGCATTCAATATGTTGCATGATAAAACAACCCTAACACTTGGTGGTTTAAAACAATACAACACTTAATGTTATGACTATACAAGGTTGGCTCTGTGCCACTTGTCATGGCTATACACTGAACATTGTTGATTTGAGAGTTTGCATCTGTTCTACATGTCTCTCTCCCTGAGAAAGACATTTTGCTCCAAGTGATTGCTGAAGCACAAAAAAAAAAAAAAAAAAAAATCATGATGACACATTTATTTAAGTCCCTACTCATGTCCCATCATCCACTAACTTGCCATTGCAAGTTATATGGGCAGAATTCTAATTCAAAGTACAGAGAAATGTAACCTACTATTTGTAGGTCAGATTGCAAATTTTCATAGCAAAGAAAATGGATACAGAGAACAGTTAAAAAAAAAAAAAAAGCCCATCTAAAATAATGGTTCCACCTAAGAAGTAAGCTCTTTCTTAGTGGAGAGTGCTGTATGGCTAGTTGCAAATCTTTAGACTCCATCAACACTAGATGGTTCCAAGATTAAGATGTAATCTCTAGGAAACCATTAAAAGCAGAAGATTAACTCCATATAAAGCCATATTGTGTTTTGTGTCCAGATACTGTTTGGTGAAGAAAGATATTCAGAGATTTGCAAAATACTATCTTTTGGGTCCATTCAGATTGCTATAATAAAATACCATGGACTGAGTAGTTTATAAACAATAAAATTTCTTTCTTACAGTTCTGGTGGTTGAAAGATAAATGTGCCTGCAAAGAAACATTCTGGTGAAAATCCTACTGCTGGTTCATAAATTGGTGACTTCTTTCTGTGTTCTCATATGATGAAAGGACTGGAGTGTTAGTTGCGCAGGTTCTCTTTTATAATACTAATCCCATCCATGAGGGTTTTACCCTCATAACATAAGCACCTCCAAAAGGTCCCACCTCCTAATACCATAACATTTGAGGTTTAGGATTTTAACATATGAATGGGGGAGACACAAGTATTCAGAACATGACAATTATTTTGACAAATGTACCTTAATTTAGATAATATCTATCAAACACTCAAAGTGTTCCAGATGTCCATTCATCTATCTATTCATAACACATGTATAGTATCCTGCAGAAATATGCAAAATATATTCACTAATTAAAATACAGATAAAGAGGATTAAGAGGGACAAATTTTCAGTTATGAAATAAGTAAGTCATGGAGATGAAAAATACAGCATAGGGAACCTAGTCAATAATATTGTGATAATGTTGCATGGTGGCAGATGGTGAGCACTGAGTAATGTGTAGGATTATCAAATCAATATGTTGTATACCTGAAACTAAATAACATTAAAACTAAAATTTCAGTTATATTTCAGTAATAAAATACAAAACAAATCGCATATTCCCAAGTTACTCTCTTCATCTTTTCAACTACATTTTGTTAATTATAATATTTCCCTAGTGAAAAATAGTTTAAAATAAAGCTCCTTAAGATGCCGGACATTAAAAGGACTCCAAACCATACAAGAGGCATGCATGCTTAATAAATGTACCTAAAATAGGGGTCCAGTGATATTGAGCTAAAAATCTTACAGAAGTCTTAAATATTTTTTTAAAATGCAAATCTGTTTAGTTTTTCTAACTTTATAGTAAACAGTGCCTTTTTGTCAGAGCCATCATATGAAGGAAACCATCTCCTTAATAATCTGGGTACCCACTGCCAAATCAAATTAAAGCCAATATTTTTGACCAAGAACACATGTCAATTATTTTCTGTGTCATCAAACTATTTCTTAATTATTAACTCATTTTTTAAAAAAACAATACTCGGTCTGTTATATATGTAAGAGTTTCCAAAATAAGAATCTATACGTCAGTACATTTAAATTATTTTTAAGATACTGATAAAATTCTCCAAGAGCCAATGATTGATTCTTTAATCACTCTGCTAGTCCACAGGCATCATTTGATTATACTGCAATACCTTGTTATAGTGTTGTGGAACTGTGACTATCATTACTAATAGCATTTTCCCAGAAAAAAGCAGATCCACTTCTCTCATTGACAGCATTCCACAGATAGAAAAATCTTGTCAAATGCACTTTGCTAAAATTAAAAAGAGAATGAAAGACTGTGCACAGAACAGGTGGTGTCTACTCAAGGAGAGAATTCTATTTTTATGCCTTTAATATGCATTTCTCCTTTCCTAAATATGACATTGGAGTTGCAGTAAAAGACAAAGTAAATCCTAAAAGAGAATAAAAAGTATTTCATGTCAAATCAGAGTTTCCAGCCTCACATAGCCTGCCTTCAATTTAAAGTAAGTGTTCCTAGTTTGCAGGGTCATCTATTTGCATCCCACTTTCAGTCAGTGCTTTGATCATTTATATATGTTTGGTTTTGATTCCAGTGTTCACAAAGATTTGGTCCTTCCTTAGCATCTTTAAGTACTTGAATTAATCAGTATAAAAGACGTTTTTGCTTGGATAACAACAACCCCAAATCTCAGTGGCTTAACACAACCAAAGTTTTTCTCACTCACCAAAGTCCAAAAAAAGGTGCCTAAAGGACCAGAAATGCAGACTACTTCAATCTTAAGGACCTGCCACCTCAACAGGAGGACTCTTCCAAGACACCTGCTGCAAAGGAAGAGAAAGATTGACTCATTGCACAGGTAGCTTCCATTGCTTCAGGCCAAGAGTGACAAATGTACTTTATGTTCATAACTCATTCATCAGAAGTAGTTATATGATCTGCTTAACATGCAAGGGTGTGTGGTTTTCCACGGGTTCAAGCAGAAGCACTAGGAAACAGGGTCAGAGGAACATACTTCATTTTCTGCCACACTACTTAGAACACTTCTCTTGACAGAAACTCCACTGTAGTGTAGTAAAAACAAGAGTCAAAATGTCTGGGTTTAGTGCATAGCTTGTCTCTGTTTCAATTTCCTTAAATGCTAAGTTAAGGTATTGGACTAAATGATCTTTGGCTTTTCTACAATTAAACCTTCACAGTTTCTCACTCCTAGGAAAGACGTTCTTTCATTTTGTCTTATATCATTATTGTTCACCTTTAGAGATTGACTATTGCTATATATTATAAAAGCGGTATCAGCAGTATTTGAGGAATGATTATACCACCTCAAGCTGGTAATACAATGGCAACAGTAAGGTAGTAGTTCAGTTGAATATCTTCCCATATGAATCGCATAAGAAATGGGGCCTATACTCATAATCATAGGATTAGAGAAGAATCTTTTAACACATGTTTTTACAAGAGTGTAAGCTGATGAATTTAGATTGAAATCTCGACCACTTGAGTATTTTTAGGGCATTTTCTTTTCTCTCTTCTAACTCTCCAGTCTGTATGGAAGCTGCCTGGTAGATGCAGCTACAGATATTCTGAAGTAGGAGAAAGAACATGGAGTTTGATACAAGGCAAACTTTTGTTTGAATTACAATGTTCTATTTACCAATTTCATAATCTGATGTTTTCAATGTAATATTGAGATTGTTGTGTTTAAAAACTATAAACTCACTGAATTTATAAACAGAATGACTTTAACATTAAACATAGGAAGAATATCAGCAAGTTTCTGTTCAATGAAATAAATCATAACCTAGCTCACACTCCACTCAAGACCTTTTTTTTAGTGAAAAGAAGGTTAAAATTCCATCCTTTGTCACTGACCAGCAAAATGTACAAAGAGATTTTTAAAAAAGGTTATATAGCAGTGTTACAATAGCAAGAAAGCAAGATATTACTGGTTGAAATACAAATCCAGCAGCTAGTATCTGGTAGAGCAAACTGTGGGTAGCAAAATTTCTAAAATCAATTAATAGAAACAACTTAAAGAAACTGCAAGTTAATGCATATAAGTAAGAGAAAGAGGCCTTTAAAGGGTTCAAAGAACTCAACCTTAATCACAGAAAATGTGAAATAGTTCTCATTACTTACTGATAAAACTGAAATAGATATTGATGTCAAGTTCCATTCCATTGTTTGCTCAGGTAAGAATTACTGAGGATAACTAAGTATAATGCATACCTCAAATAGAGTATAAATTCAGTCTCTCAACAAATGCCTGTCTGTCCCTATTCATATTCATCAGATCCAAATTTGAAGATCTTAGGCAGGGATTGTTATGAACAGATGCCTCACCTTAAGACTGAATAAATACGCTTAGCCGTTAAAAGTAGGAAAATGAGATGCACAACAATCTTTGCAGAATACCATTTTAGCAAGGTTATTTTCTCATAGGTTTAGTATATATTGCTTTCTTCTGGGATTTCTATAAATTTGCACATGCATCTCCCCTTTCACATCTTCTTTTGATTTCTCCTATGACTTAAATCAAAACGTTTTGGTGATCCTTAGTTTCTTGAATCTCTTCCCCCCCTCCATTTGCTCATTTCCAACTATAATCTCTCTTGTTTCATGGTCTTAAGAGCAACCTATATGCTAACTCTCAAGTTTATATCTCTTTCCTACACTTCTCTTAATTCTGGACTCAAATATCTGATGGCTTATCAAATAACTACTTCAATTACTGAAAGTATTTCAAATTTAATGTGTTTAAAATTGCAATTCTGGTTTCCACTCTATTGCCAAATTTTTCTTTCCTCTGTCTTCTACTCTTTAGCAAATGGCAACCCAATTCTTCTAGTTTAAAATGCTTCTTCTCTTTTTCTGACAATCTTTATCCATCTAATTTCAACCTTCAAAATAGATTCACAATCTGACTCTTCTCATAATCACCCTTGCTATTGCAATCTAAGCTATCCATATTCTTATTCAAATCTAAATTACTTCAATTTTCCCCTAATATGCCACCCAATATCATGTCTGAGTAGGTTCACTTTTCCCACCTATTACTGTAGTTTCCTTTTTTTTTTTCCTCCATTGATTTTATCCTCAGGCCCTTAGTTCTTTGGACTCTCTCACATTAATATTCATAGACCACTGATCCTTTTAATGAGAACCAAGGTAGTATGGTAGTGTTAAACATCACTGATTTCAAAACAGCACATCAATACTAAAAGATGTGTGTTGATAATGGTAAAATTATGTCTTGGGCATCTGCCTCACCAGAAATTATATCCTATTTATCTTCTGACAAAAAATGTTAGAAAATATCCAACTGTGTTTTTTCATTGATCATAAATAAACCTGTTGCTAAATTATTGACAAGTAAATTGTGCTCTTCATGGATTAACAGTATCATCTGTAAAATGAATGAAAAATCTAAAAATTATTGAAAAATAAATAAAAGTAACAATAAAAATTGTCACTTATCACTTCAGGTACCTTGAAAACTTGGCAAATTGACATTTCTGCTGTGTCCCCAAATAAATTATAAATCTTCTACTCTCAGGAAAAAAAATTCCCTTTCCTCAAAGTTTATGAAAGGGGAAATTATTTGAAGTCAATAGGTTTTATCTTTAATATGAAAATTAGCATCTCAGATTGTTTAGCATAAATCTTTTATAACTCAACAGTATTAGTATTGGAGTTAAAAAGAAAATCCTCAGTCTAAGTGGGTAAATGATCTTCTAAAGGCAGAGATGACACAGCTAAATTTTCATTTGTAAAAGGAACATAGGAAAGAACTATACATGAAGATAGAGAACCAGTGCAACGGACAAACGATATAATAATGATAATTCACCATTCATTGAAAACTCTGTTCCAGGCCTTAATGTTTGACAAGCGATTATCATGATGTCATCCAATTCCTAAAACAAAATTTGAACACACATCTATTTAGTTCTATAGCCAGTATTCTTAATGCCTCTACTATATTTACTCTAAAAATACTGGTAAAAATTTGATTTATGAACAGCTATTTTATGAATAACTTAACTCACTTATTATTTTATTTAATCCTCCTGATAACTTTGCAAGGTATTTAACCATGTTGAACATAAAAATACTGAGACTTACAAGGAGTAAATGAATATTCTAATTTCACAATGTAAATGAAAGAGCTCTCTAACTTCAAAGACCATGCTTGGGTTCCATTTTACCAAAATTTCAAAGTGAAGATGTATCTGAGAGAAAGAGACACCAGTAAAATGATAGAGTAGGTGTTTTCTACCATCTTCCCCACAAAGAACACCAATTTTGACAACCACCTATGGTTAAAAGTCCCTTGTGGAAGTCCAGGAGTCTAGTTGAAAAGTTCTAGCACACAGCTGGAACAAAAAAATCTGAGGTTGTATGCACTGAAGATGGTAAGAGGAATAGTTTCACTTTCTCTGCATCACCTTTCCTCTACCCTAGTGCTGCCACTACAAGGTCATCTACCACTTAGATTATTTCCTTCTTAACCCTAATAGTAACACTGCTAAATTCTAATGGGCTCATATTAAACAATCTGAATTGCAAACTTTTATATTAAAAATAAGCCTATTGATTTAAAATAACTCATGCCAAGAAAGAATCTCTCAGCCCTCGCTTTTCCCCATGTGGTAAAGTGAGAATGTAAGAGTCCCTGGTTTTCCTGGCTATGCACAATGCTGTCAAAGAGGTCCACTTTTTTCTTGCCATCCAGAATACTGAGGTGAGTTGCATGGCTGGGGGTGGCACAGGGCTAGAATAATAACAGCCAGGGCTCTCAGAGGACATCACAGGGAGTACAATCACTTCATAAAGTCCATTGGGAAGCCCACCCATAGGCTGCTAGGGATGCTTCATCTGTGGATCCTCCAAAACTAGCTCATGGGCACACCAAATGTGTCACATGACTAACCCACATACCTCTTACCTTGTGGTGAGCTCCCTCACTTAGGGGAGTTATGAGTATGACCTTTGCAGACAGCTAGTGAACATGCAACATAAAGTCAGCTCCACTATGCAGGATTGAGAGAGAACATACAAAATTGGTTATTCAGTATCACCCTAGAGAAAGCAAATGGGAAACTGTTGGCATCTGGTCTAGCATTGCAAGATCTAAGAAAGGTCTAAACTTGAGAATGGATACTTAAGAGGAACAAAAAGAAACAGTAGGAATACCCATAGAAAAGATCTGAGAAAGCCTCAGAATCCCTATCAGGAGTGACAGGTTTTTCTCTCTCAAACCCAGTCAGTAAAGATTGGAGGAGGTGACTGCTTCTTCAAATACAAAGCAACACAAGTCTTCCAAAAATATGATAAACCAAGGAAACATGAGACCATCAAAGAAACAATAATTTTCCAATAACCAACTCCAAAGAAATGGAGATCTGTGATTTGCCCAATAAAAGTAGTAGTTTTAAGGAAGGGCAATGAGCTCTGAGAAAACATAGAAATACAAGTTAACAAGTCAGAAGAAAAAATACCTGAACAAAAAGAAAATTTAACAGAGAGATAAAAATCATATAAAAAAAAAACAAAAACAAATAGAAATCCTGGAACTGAAAAATACAATGAGTACGATGAAAAATGCAAAAAGGGCATCAAAATTGGACCTGATTAAGCAGAAGAAGTAATCTATGAAAAGGAATTTGAAATTATCCAGTCAGAGGAGAACAACAAATAGAAGGAAAAAAGAGTATAGAAACTCTACATGAAATATAGAATACCATCAAGTAAAACAAGTCACATATAATTGGAGTTCCAAAAGGAGAAGGGAGGGAGAAATCTTATTTAAAGAAATAGTGGCTAGGAACTTCCAAATATGGAGAGAGACTGGAACATCCAATCATAAAACTCATAAATTCCCAAAGAGATTCAGCCCACAGAGATCTTCTCCATGACAAAATATAACAATACACTAAAATCAAAAACAGGAAAAGAATTGTTATAGCACAAAGAGAAAAAAATGCCTCAAATAGATGAGAATCCTCACAAGGCTCTCAGTGGATTTCTTAGCTGAGAAATTCCAGGCTAAGAGAAAATGAAATGATATATTCAGAATGTTAAAGATAAAAAAATGCCAAAACAGAATAACATAACCTGGCAAAGCCATACTTGAGAAATTTAAAAAAGATAAAGATTTTCCCAGACAAGCAAAAACTGAGGGGTGAATCATCTCTAGACCTAACTTACAAGAAATATCAAAAGAAGCATGCAGTGACTGACCTCAGCTACTCAGGCTCCAGCACCCCAGAGCAAAAACAGGCATTCACTACAATTTATATTGTTAGCACAAACTATCTAATCAAACTGGTACCTCAATTCCCATACCTCAGACATACGGAAACAAGTGTTAACACTGTTAGCATAAACTATCTGATCAAACAAGTGCATTATGACCCAAGTCCCCAGAATACAAAATATTTTTACCAGGTAGAATATTCCAGGGTTCGTAACTCTTCTCCCAGGGAGTGATCAAGGGCCAATCCTAAAGACAGGCTTTTCTTATAAATGTGCAGGATTTGAGCAGTTGAGGCCTGCTGAGTTGCTCTTCTGCACATGAGGTAACCCAGATCTATTAGTTATAAGAGATAACAATTCTTACCCCTGGTGTTGGTAGAAGAAAGAGTAAGAGCTTGGAGATTCATTCTTTAGATAGTGGGTGCATAGACAGCTTAGTGGTGGTAGGTGGTGGGGGCAAATGTGAAGCTGGAGCTTGGAATCATTGAAGGAGATTGAGTTTCCTGGTCTTGGTCTCTCTGAGGAGGTGCTGGAAGGGCCCAAACAAAGCAGAGCAAAGTATGAAGCTGCAACTGTCTTCTCTTGCACGGACAACACTATTAAACACCGAAAATAAGAAGTCCCTTCTCTCTTCTTCCCAATTTCTCATTTTCCTCTAATGCCTCCCCTAGGCTTTTCTTTCTAATACCCTCCTGCCAAAAGAGTCTGTGAAATTTAGTATGGAGCCTTTTGCTCCAGCACAGAATCGATAGATAAATATCCATCACACTGACCTACAAAAAACTACTGGTTAACAGCAGAATCCTGACAACATAAAATTGTTCTTACCTCCAGACCAATGGTCTATCATATCCTGACAACAAAGTTGGTGAGAAAAGTGACTAGGCAGACAGTGCCATTTGGACCATGAAAAGAAGATTACCTTCAGATTTTATAGGAAAGGACCATTGAAATTAGAATTGCTTAACAAAATTAAAAGTAAGATAAAATAGAAATCTTGAATTCTTATCAACTTTCTCCAATTTAAGTTAACACTAGTTTTAGTATTCTTGTCTGTAAAATAAATGAAAAGACTGTGAGTTTATTTTCAGGTTAAGCTGCAAAATAACCCCATTAAGCCTAGGAAACAAGATAGTTTAACCAAACCCAATTTGCTAAATTGGCAGTGCATTGAATTTATATTCTTTTTAGCTGTTTGGTTTTGCTTGACCGGTTTTCATTCGCCTTCATAAGAATATTGTAAGGAAAATTCAATTAGTCTTTGCTCTGTAGGTAGAGACTGGGGGCAGAGAGATCAGAAAGCCCACCTGCTCAGTCTAACTGATGGATGATTTCTTTTCCTTAAGATTAATGTCTTTAGGTGAAAAGACCATCTGCTGTCATAACATGCCCACAATCTGTCTTTGAAGGCAATAAAGAACTGCTAGTGCCACATGTTAAACACACATATGTTTCCAAATCTCTTCCTGTAAAATATAATCACAATATATTTACCTCATGTCAGTCCTTTGCTTGTGGAGAAGTAACTTCAATTCTTGAGTATAGGTGAGATATAACAACACCCAGAGAAAAATAAGACTTTGTAAGATTCCATTCTTTTCGCATACTTTTTTTCACAATATGAAGTCAAAATTTCTGAGTACAAGCCTGAAATATACAGGTTTGATAAACCCTCTTGGTTGTCTTTATTCACCCCTAAATTGAAGAATAACTGGTCGAGGGGTCTATCTCCTGGTTTGCTCATTGGGGGTGTATTTACCTGATTTTATCCTATTTATCCAATGACATGGTTATAATTACCTAGGTAAGTTACACATATGTTCCATTATATAAGGTCTATATGTAATGAAAGAGTTCTAAACTAAACTTCAAAAAATAGTTTGCTGAAATGATTGAAATCATACCTTGTCAAAAGAACTTCATATAGGTTGACACTGAAGGTTATACAGTAACATCTAATACAGACCCCCTGTTTCTTCTCATGAAGCAACAAATGATAGCTCTTACCCACATGGTTAAGAAAAAGTTCTCTCTTTCCTTTCTAGATTCTCCATTGTTGTGGACCTCATCTTCATGTGTCCAATTTGGAGGTTGGAGTTTTGGGTTACATTAAAATATTCCTTGAAAAAAAGTATTACTCCATGATTAAAAGTAAATGTATTACACATTGCACAGGAATTTAATGATTGTGCAGTATGAAATCTTCAACCCCTTCCTTCCTACTTCAGGAGTAACTTTGAGCCTCCTTGTTTAAAAATAACCTCATATTGAACAATTGATATCTGAATCACTGATGGCAAAGGGAATAAAATTGAAAACTATTGTTTATGTCTTCAAAGGAATTTCAATCAACCATATGTTTTATTTTTTAAGTGGTGTAAAGTACTATTTTTCCAAAGGGCAGGTTTGAATTCTTGTCACTATAGCATTTTCAAGGTTTATTTCACAGTTTAAAATGATTTACATAAATTATTTTGAGGCAAGTTTATGACATATCTTCTTTTAAATTTAAGGGATCATTTATAGGACACTTTAGTATATCACAACCTTAGGGCAGAATCTGACTCCTCTCTCTTGAACTATAGTGTGGAAACCTCCTTGATGGAATGGAATACAGTTGACCCTTGAACAACACAGGTTTGAACTGCATGGGTCCACTTATAAATGTTTTTTTTTTCATTAGATAATGTACAGTGCTATAAATGTATTTTCTCCTCCTTATGACTTTTTAAATAGCATGTTCTTTTCTCTAGCTTACTTTATTATAATAATACAATGTATAATACAAAAGAGTTACTGGATTGTAATTTTGAAGCTAGTTTAATTTTTCATTCTCCAGTACAAATATCTTGAAGGCCCTTTTCCTCTGTAAGGATGTATTACTTTACCATGTCAATGTTGAACCTCTATGTAAGTTCTCAAAACAGTCATTCTTATATCACTAACCTGGCTGGACTATCTCTCATTCATCCAGGTCTTTGTTGTTTGCTATGAGAAACACTGTGACTTTGACTTCTTTCTAAAAGAACTTTTTTTTTTTCTAAAGATATCGCCTTTTTTTTTTTGGTTAATGTTTTCCTTATTTATTTAACTGAGAGAGAGAGAAAGAGCACAAGCAGGGACAGCAGCAGGCAGAGGGAGAGGGAAAGGCAGGCTCCCTACTGAGCAAGGAGCCCGATGCAGGGCTCAACCCCACAGTCCAAGGATCATGACCTGAGTGGAAGGCAGACACTTTTAACTGACTCAGCCACCCAGGAGCCCCATCTAAACAACATTTGAAGTGATATTTTAATTTTCTATTGGATAAATATGACATATATGATTAAAATATAATATTTAAATTATGTTCTTTTTGCCTTTTAACTATTTGACAATTTTATCCATTTATCCTATTTTCTTCTGTTTTTTTAATTGATCATTTGGATAATTTCCTCCTTCCCAATATGTATACCTAATTCTTTCAAACTCTTTGTGCCTTAAAACATCCAAAGTCAATTTTGCACCCAAAACAAAATATATTTTATAAAAAACATAACAAATTTCATCTTCTATAAGGTTTTCACCTTGTTTTGTTTAACTACTTTTTATTGAACTCAAAACATCTTGTCTTTATTTTGCTAATTGATTAAAGTAAAGATTCTTGATTATTGATTTTTTTCCTTACTATCATCAAGGTAAATTTTATATAAAAAAAAACCTTCAAAAACATATCTTTCCTTCTTTTTTCTTTCTGTCCTTTTACTACATTCAGGGTTTGAGGTTTATCGTTGATTTTAGAATTCTGCTTTGAAAAAATGATAAGATTGGCAAAGAGATAGAGAGATTCCCTCAGCATATCAAATTTTGTAGTTTGGGTAGAGAATTCATCTTGTTTATCAAAATTCAATTATATAATTTAAAGGACACAATTATTTTGTTTATGTCATTCAAAGAAAATAATCCCTAAATACAGTATTTTATATATAAATTTAGATGATGCCATCTGTGCTTCCTGCTCTTATTGAATTAATAACATTTTATACGGAGTATTTGCAACAGTTTTACTAAGGTGAACAGGTGTAATTCTCATTGACTGAGACCTTCTTATGTACTTAGAAATTTCTTCCTATTTTCTTCTGTGCTGTAACTATATTAAAGCCCTCTTCCTCTATTATTTGCACAGCTTTTTCCTTTTTTTTTTTTGCACAGCTTTTTCAAAGTGTGAATCTTCACCCTACATTTTGTCATTTAAATGTAAATTCTTTGTTCATGATGTATGAGCTTTTTTTTTATTTGAGCATATAATGTAACCCCACCATCCTCTCCCAACACCCCTCCCCCCCACCCCCCTCGTTTGTTTTATGACTTTAAGAGTCTCTTTTGGTTTGTCTCCCTCCCAATCCCATCTTCTTCCATTCATTCTTTTCCAACCCCCTTAACCCCCACCCCCCCCCGTGACATCTCCACTTCCTCATATCAGGGAGATCATATGATAGTTGTCTTTCTCCGATTGACTTATTTCACTAAGCATAATACCCTCTAGTTCCATCCATGTCATCGCAAATGGTAAGATTTCATTTCTTTTGATGGCTGCATAGTATTTCACTGTGTATATATATATATATATATATATATACCACCTCTTATTTATCCATTCATCTGTTGATGGACATCTAGATTCTTTCCATAACTTGGCTATTGTGGACATTGCTGCTATAAACATTCAGGTGCACGTGCCCCTTCAGATCACTATGTTTGTATCTTTAGGGTAAATACCCAGTAGTGCAATTGCTGGGTCATAAGGTAGCTCTATTTTCAATTTTTTGAGGAACCCCCATGCTGTTTTCCAGAGTGGTTGCACCAGCTTGCATTCCCACCAATAGTGTAGGAGGGTTCCCCTTTCTCCACATCCTCGCCAGCATCTGTCATTTCCTGACTTGTTCATTTTAGCCATTCTGACTGGTAGGAGGTAGTATCTCATTGTGGTTTTGATTTGTATTTCCCTGATGCCCAGTGATGTGGAGCACTTTTTCATGTGTCTATTGGCCATCTGGATGTCTTCTTTGCAAAAATGTCTGTTCATGTCCTCTGCCCATTTCTTGATTGGATTATTTGTTCTTTGGGTGTTGAGTTTGCTAAGCTCTTTGTAGATTTTAGATACTAGCCCTTTACCTGATATGTCATTTGCAAATATCTTTTCCCACTCTGTCAGTTGTCTTTTGGTTTTGTTGACTGTTTCCTTTGCTGAGCAAAAGCTTTTGATCTTCATGAAGTCCCAATAGTTCATTTTTGCCCTTGCTTCCCTTGTCTTTAGCATTGTTCCTGAAAGAAGTTGCTGCAGCTGAGGTCGAAGAGGTTGCTGCCTGTGTTCTCCTCAAGGATTTTGATGGATTCCTTTCTCACGTTGAGGTCCTTCATCCATTTTGAGTCTATTTTCGTGTGTGGTGTAAGGAAATGGCCCAATTTCATTTTTCTGCATGTGGCTGTCCAGTTTTCCCAACACCATTTGTTGAAGAGGCTGTCTTTTTTTCATTAGATATTCTTTCCTGCTTTGTCGAAGATTAGTTGACCATAGAGTTGAGGGTCTATTTCTGGGCTTTCTATTCTGTTCCATTGATCTGTGTGTCTGTGTTTGTGCCAGTACCATACTGTCTTGATGATGACAGCTTTGTAGTAGAGCTTGAAGTCGGGAATTGTGATGCCACCAACTTTGGTTTTCTTTTTCAATATTCCTTTGGCTATTCGAGGTCTTTTCTGGTTCCATATAAATGTTAGGCTTATTTGTTCCATTTCCTTGAAAAAATTGGATGGGATTTTGATAGGCATTGCATTAAATGTGTAGATAGCTTTAGGTAGCATAGACATTTTCACAATATTTATTCTTCCACTCCATGAGCATGGAACTTTTTTCCATTTCTTTGTGTCTTCCTCAATTTCTTTCATGAATACTTTATAGTTTTCTGAGTATAGATTCTTTGCCTCTTTGGTTAGGTTTTTATAGAGTTCCTTTGGTTCTATTTCTGATAGAACTCACCACCTGATTGAAGACCTCTTGAGATCAATATTGACTTATATAAACCAGTTCTTACTTGAAAGATGGCAAAAATCTAATAATAATAAACTTTAGAATGATTCTGTCCTAAATATAAGCTAGAAGACATTAATATCAAAGAATAATATAAAATCAAAGTTTTTCAAGTAACTTCAAAAGCTATGTAAGTTAATATGACTTCTCTAATGCCTTAATGTCCATCACCACATGCCCATAAAGGGTTAGATAAGCTCCCAGCTTGAAGACATCTAGAGAAGGAAAACATCTGGGGAAGGAAACATGTTGTTCAACTGCATACTGACCCAAGGGTTTGCTACACTACAACTTCTGCTTACTCGTGCTGTTTCCAGCTCTTTGAGCCTAAAAGAACAATGCTAAACCCTTCCTTCATATGATGGACATCCTTACAAATATTTGAGGAAAGGCATGTATTCTCTTTCTATATACAAACCTTTTAAAATTTGAGCAGTCATACATCTTGTTTTAAGTTTACTTATCATTCTAGTCCAGGTCTTCTCTAACATAAAGCGTAACCAGCAATGCTGAACTGGACTATTTCCTCCATCAGCAACTGCTGTGTTTCTATCCCTGAAGATTAATGTCATATTAACTTTACTCAGTCTCAGTTACATGGCTGTTTTGTATGGCACTTATTCCCACCTAAAACACCTGTGGTAGGCAGAATAATATCCCTAAAGATGTCACACCCTAATCCCCAGAACCTGTGAATTTGTTAATTTGCATGATAAAGAGACTACAGTGTGATTAAATTAAGGAATTTGAGATGAGGAGACTGATCCATATGATCTGGTTGGACCCAATATAATTACAGTGTCCTTACTAGAAGGAGGCATAGGAACAGAGTCAGAGAAGGATATGTGACAATAGAGGCAGAAGTCAGGGTGATAGTGTTTCTAGAAGAGAGCCAACAACCAAGAAATGTAGATAGCTCATAGGAGCTACAAAAGGAAGGATGGGATTCCCCACCCCCACATCCCCCCAGAGTAACCAGAAGGAATACAGCCAAGCTGGTACTTTGATTTTATCATTGATAAGACAAATTTTTAGACTAATCTCTAGAACTGTAAAAATAACAATCTGTATTGTTTTAAAATACGAAGTTTATGATAGTTTGTTAGAACAATTGATTGGAAACTAACATATTTTCTAAATCATCATCATCCATATTGCTTCTGAGTTATGTGGTACTTGTATAACTTATTCTTAAGAACTTCAGGAAGCAAATTATAATCAATCTTTTAAAAATTTAGATCACTAGATTCATCTTATTTCTCCATTCTTTTAATACATTCCAAATGCTTATTTTGACTTTAATTACAAGCCTATCAATTTTGTTCTTCCTGAAAACTTTGTAAGCATATCCTATGCTATGTAAGCATGTTCTACAAGAGCAGAATGAAGATTTATTTTACAAAATCTACTATCTGCACCAGTTGGTCACTGCCTTTGAGGAAAGATACAGTTGTGAATGATTACTATCCTCTGCCTCTCACTGTAGCACAGAACATTTGATTTTCAGCTCCTCTCTTTCAGACAATATTGGAAAAAATAAAAAGAAAGAAGTGTTGACTATTTTCTCTTAAGAATCTAAGAATCCAGAATCACATCACAAATACCAGGTCACCACCTAATCTGCCAAAATTCCAACTGCAAAATATGATGGCCATAGGGGAAATGTTCTTTACATAAAAGAATTAGTATATCTAAAATGAAATATAAGGATTGATGTACTGTTGTACATCAATTAGCCATATTACATATGGCTGAATAGCCATATGACATAACTCCAGTTCTGTAACAGGTTCATTCATTATGTAATTGTTGTACATCAATTAGCCATATTACATATGGCTGAATTAGCCATATGACATAACTCCAGTTCTGTAACAGGTTCATTCATTATCATGTTTAACCCCCACAACCTTCACTCTACTTAGTAGGTGTTATCTTCATATATGAAATTGCTAATCTTCATTTATGAAATTCACAACAATTTGCTTAACAATCACATGGCTATCTGTAAATGTTGGAGGTAAGAATCAAACCCCATTGATGTTTTATCTTTTACTATTACTGCTATTATTATTATTACCACATAATTCTGTGAACAAAAAGACTTTAATTATATTAATATTCAGATTTTTCTATAAGAAAATTGATGTATTTATCTTAAATAAATTCCAGAATTTTTAATTTGGTATATGTAATAAAATGGAAAATGTTCCTCAAAACATTAAAACACCAGCAAAGCAAAAGAGAGAACTCAACTATTGCCTAAATTTTATTCTTTTTTATTTTTTTATTGTGTGATGTTAGTCACCATACAGTACATCATTAGTTTTGATGTAGTGTTCCATGATTCATTGTTTACATATAACACCCAGTGCTCCATGTAACTCATGCCCTCCTTAATACCCATCACTGGGATCACCCATCCCCTCATGCCCCTTCCCTCTAAAACCCTGTTTGTTTCTCAGACTCCACAGTCACTCATGGTTCATCTCCCTCTCCAATTCCCCCCCTTCACTTTTCCTTTCCTTCTCTTAATGTCCTCCATGCTATCCCTTATGTTCCACAAGTAAGTGAAACCATATGATAAATGACTTTCTCTACTTGATTTATTTCACTCAGCATAATCTCCTCCAGTTCCACCCCTGTTAATGCAAAAGTTGGATATTCATCCTTTCTGATGGCTGAGTAATATTCCATTGTATATATGAGCTATATCTTCTTTATCCATTCATCTGTTGAAGGGCATCTCAGCTCTTTCCACAGTTTGGCTATTGTGGACATTGCTTCTATGAACATTGGGGTACAGATGGCCCTTCTTTTCACCACATCAGCATCATATGGGTAAATACCCAGTAGTGTAATTGCTGGGTCATAGACTAGCTCTATTTTTAATTTTTTTGAGGAATCTCCACACTGTTTTCCAAAGTGACTGCACCAACTTGCATTCCCACCAACAGTATAAGAGGGTTCTCCTTTCTCTATATCCTAAATTTTATAAGGTTGATTTCATTAACAAATTGCTGGTCAATTGGTAAGCTATCAGTCAGTTATTTGTTCCTTAGGTTGACCTAAATACCTTAGCTAAAAGATATATTTTAGTCCCATTCTAAATTAAAACACTTTTAAACTGACATGCACATCTAAACCTATTATGGTTTTCTGAATAAAAATTTCATCATATCAATTTAAAAGGATGAATCTTTATCTTTAAAATGTTAAGGTCACTGTAATTATCTACCTTGATTTTTTTTGAAGATAGATAGCATTAAAGTTTTAAAAAATAAATGTAATGTCAGATGGGTCAGGTATAATTAGGTAGTACTCCATGAACAATTAGTTGCTATGCAACAACCTTTCAAACAGGAACTGAAAATGATTTCCTAAAAAATAATATTATTTTATGTTCTAGCTAGAGTCAAGCTATATATACTTAAATGAGAAGTATTAAGTCTTATTCAAATTCCCATCTTATCTGTTTTATAGGGGCTAAAGGCAGGCTGCCCCCAAATGCGCCACATTGGCATATTGATTATTTTAAATAAAAGTTACTTAAAAAACAGTTTAGTGCAAAGACATTCAGATTCTCCTCTGTCTCCCTGAAAGCAGAAAACTAATCCTGATATGAAAATTATCCTTCCTCTACTAAAAAGTAAAAAGACATCTTTATCACCAGTTAAGGGCTTTAAAACTAAGAAAGCTATGGAAAGAAACTTTGTTACATTTTTTTTTTCTAATCTACTACCTCAGTCCAAATATTGCATAGATTTCTTTGCTAATTAAACCTTCCAGACATCTGTTTTCTTTATCCTGTGAATTCCTCACAAATTTATCTTCTTTATCTAAGATGCATGAAAACTTCCTGCCTTGGTCATTTCTTTAGGTCTCAATTTCATTATTGTGCTCCCATGTGCACGTAATAAAATTTTGGTTCTTTCTCCTGTTAATCTGCATCATATAAATTTAATTCTTAGTCCCTCTGAAAGACCCTGATCGTAGAGGAAGAATTTTTTCTTTCCCTTCGGATTGTACCTTTAATGATAGCTTGGTCACATAAAGGGTGATCTGACTGTAAGTCATACATCATTATAAGCTTTAAATGTGTGTTTGCCTGCACAAAGATAGAAGATGACAATGGGAATAGTGGTATGTGATGTTTGTTTATCATTCTTCTTGGAGAACCTCAATACACTACACCATTATCTTTTCTATAAAGTAAAACATCTTTATTTCAACATAGTGTAAACCAAATAAAAGGGCAAATGTTATCACCATTCAAAATATCAATTTGCTAATGAAGGGAGTACAGATATAATGTTCAACATTGTTAATATAAGCAACAATTTACTTCAGAATAATGAGCAAATCCACTTAAGGCTCAAGATTTGGTGAATAATGAGGTATTGATTTTCAGTAAGAGGATATCCATAAGATAGTTCAGCTTCTGCTCTGAAGTCAGATGCCTTTTTATTATCATCTGAAGGCATGTTCTAGACATACCTGCATAACAATAGTGATCAATTTCACATCTAACTATTAGATCAGCAAGACAGTAACTTCAGGAATGCTAACAAAGGTAACTTTGTCTCCCTTACTCTTATGCACAGTGCTTTTTACTTGTGGGGAAAAAAATGAACACATTCAAGATTATGTGATTTGATTTCTTCTAAAAAATCCATATAGCTTTGAAATATATAAGAATGGCTCTATTTGCTCCACTGTCTTTCTATATTTTGCACGAATAAGTGGATGGAATTAAAATATGCAATCATATATATATATATGCATATATATATATGTATATATATGTGTGTGTGTGTGTGTATAACATATATATATATAATTAAAGATGTCTTTCCCCTAAGGTTTTTATGATTTATTTTTGATATTTTGATATTTTATTTAAATATATTTAAATATATTTAATCATATATTTAATCATATATTTATTTAAATATATGATTTATATTTGATATTTTGATATTTTTGTGATATTAAAATATGAAATTTATAACACATATAAAATGCAATTGAATAGTTTAAAAATTTTGCTTGAAATCAGGAAACCTGGTTGGTGTTTTAATTCTCTCCGTACAAGCTTTGTGATCTCAGGCAAAACATTTCTCCTCTGTAAGCTTATTTGATCATCTATAGAGTGAGCATATCAATATCCATCATGTTTGATTTTTACAGTGATTAGTTTGAAACAGATAAAGTGATAAAAATTGTTTTGTTTACAAATCACATTTGTTTAATCAAATAATAATGCAAGTTATATTAAGTTGGAATTTTAGGGTATATAATCACTGAAGTTCGGTAAGATCAGAGAAGTCTTTTTTGTTTGTCAAGATGACCTCAGAGGATTAATAAAATTGGAGAGCTTATTCTAAAAGATTCAAATGGAGAGGACATTTCTATTATGGGGGACTACACAGAAAAAAATTATAGGATCAGAAAAGAAAAAACTATGCTTAGGAGCAATGATAAGTTATTCTTTCTGAAATGAAATGTTCAAGTTGAGTAACAGAGGATAATATAATTGGAAAGACTGGAAAAAGATTGAACTTTTAGGACTTTTATTGTAAAGTAAGAGTTTCATTATTCAGAAGGAAAAGAAAGAAAAAGAAGAAGGGAGAAAAGGAAGGAACGGAGGGAGAGGGGCAGGAACAAAAGAAGGAGACAATAAAAAGAAAGAATGAGGGAGAAAACAGATAAGAAAAAGTGAATGGCATGCATTTAAGTCTGGCTATGTATCAAACACTTTGATAGATAATTTAATATAATTAATATAATGTTCATGATTACCATAAATACTTTCATCCGTATAACAAATTGTAAAAATTGAGAGAAACAACTTAGCATGCCTAGGCCACAGTAAGAATAAAATATGTAAAGTGCAGGTAAGGAAGGGTTTTTGCAAATACGAGAGACTAGAAATATCCTGTAATGGTACTAATGATGGCTTATTCAACTGTACTGTCATATCAGCATATGACATATTTCATTTTCCTAAACTCCTAACAGATATTAGAAAAAATATATTGGGTCAAAAAATAAAATGTGTTACAACTCAACATATCTGATAGTGGCTTTAGAAAATCTTAACTCTAAAAGGGTATTTAGTATAAGGTTCAGCATCCTCAGGGATTTCACAGGATTGATTTAAAATGACATCTTTTCTTACTTGAACCATCTGCTTAGATAAATGGAAAGAATAATATCCTGAACTCTATTCATATACCCTGATTATATATCCATTTTATCAGTTCAAGACCTTTGGGATTTTCTCAAG